>CAWUFW010000140.1:2700000-2705000 GCA_963921515.1 Calotriton arnoldi | reverse complement strand
GCTCCACCCACACCTTTAGATCTCCTGCCTCGCTCTTATAGGTTAGAGCACTCCACCCCACGGTCACATGTGTGCACTCACCCTGTAGTTTGGAATTCTGACTACAGTTCCCAGAGTTCATCAGGTTGGGATAGGTAGTGCGTGGGGAGGAAAAGAATGTCCAGCCCGTGTGGGCAAACAATAACCAGGGCAAAGGTGCAAAGTAGTAAGATGGATGGCCCTGAGTTTATTTAGTGTCCTAGGGCTTCCTCTGGTCCCCTTCACGTTCCTGCCCCATATGCAAACGTCCGGCGGGCCGCGAGTCGCGATACAATGATTCCCGGCTCCTTGTGAAGTCACAAGCTGCTCCTGGCAGCAGCCCTGTCCTTTGTCTGCAATCCGAGGCGGGCCGAAGCAAACCAATCCCTTGGTGAACAAAAACAGCAACAGCTGAACCAGAAAGGCTCCGGCCGCTTGATGGAACGGGGCCTCTTTAACACGCTTCTGGCAGGCGTGTAAAACATCAAAACACAAACCCCTCCGGTGCAGAGAAGTAAGAGGCCACTCGGGGAAAATCCTTTTGGAAGCCTTTATTCGGACATCGGGCATAATGCATTTCGGCGTTCCATCGCCTTCATCAGATGCCACTGTAATCACGGCGCTGCTCCACCCACACCTTTAGATCTCCTGCCTCGCTCTTATAGGTTAGAGCACTCCACCCCACGGTCACATGTGTGCACTCACCCTGTAGTTTGGAATTCTGACTACAGTTCCCAGAGTTCATCAGGTTGGGATAGGTAGTGCGTGGGGGAGGAAAAGAATGTCCAGCCCGTGTGGGCAAACAATAACCAGGGCAAAGGTGCAAAGTAGTAAGATGGATGGCCCTGAGTTTATTTAGTGTCCTAGGGCTTCCTCTGGTCCCCTTCACGTTCCTGCCCCATATGCAAACGTCCGGCGGGCCGCGAGTCGCGATACAATGATTCCCGGCTCCTTGTGAAGTCACAAGCTGCTCCTGGCAGCAGCCCTGTCCTTTGTCTGCAATCCGAGGCGGGCCGAAGCAAACCAATCCCTTGGTGAACAAAAACAGCAACAGCTGAACCAGAAAGGCTCCGGCCGCTTGATGGAACGGGGCCTCTTTAACACGCTTCTGGCAGGCGTGTAAAACATCAAAACACAAACCCCTCCGGTGCAGAGAAGTAAGAGGCCACTCGGGGAAAATCCTTTTGGAAGCCTTTATTCGGACATCGGGCATAATGCATTTCGGCGTTCCATCGCCTTCATCAGATGCCACTGTAATCACGGCGCTGCTCCACCCACACCTTTAGATCTCCTGCCTCGCTCTTATAGGTTAGAGCACTCCACCCCACGGTCACATGTGTGCACTCACCCTGTAGTTTGGAATTCTGACTACAGTTCCCAGAGTTCATCAGGTTGGGATAGGTAGTGCGTGGGGGAGGAAAAGAATGTCCAGCCCGTGTGGGCAAACAATAACCAGGGCAAAGGTGCAAAGTAGTAAGATGGATGGCCCTGAGTTTATTTAGTGTCCTAGGGCTTCCTCTGGTCCCCTTCACGTTCCTGCCCCATATGCAAACGTCCGGCGGGCCGCGAGTCGCGATACAATGATTCCCGGCTCCTTGTGAAGTCACAAGCTGCTCCTGGCAGCAGCCCTGTCCTTTGTCTGCAATCCGAGGCGGGCCGAAGCAAACCAATCCCTTGGTGAACAAAAACAGCAACAGCTGAACCAGAAAGGCTCCGGCCGCTTGATGGAACAGGGCCTCTTTAACACGCTTCTGGCAGGCGTGTAAAACATCAAAACACAAACCCCTCCGGTGCAGAGAAGTAAGAGGCCACTCGGGGAAAATCCTTTTGGAAGCCTTTATTCGGACATCGGGCATAATGCATTTCGGCGTTCCATCGCCTTCATCAGATGCCACTGTAATCACGGCGCTGCTCCACCCACACCTTTAGATCTCCTGCCTCGCTCTTATAGGTTAGAGCACTCCACCCCACGGTCACATGTGTGCACTCACCCTGTAGTTTGGAATTCTGACTACAGTTCCCAGAGTTCATCAGGTTGGGATAGGTAGTGCGTGGGGGAGGAAAAGAATGTCCAGCCCGTGTGGGCAAACAATAACCAGGGCAAAGGTGCAAAGTAGTAAGATGGATGGCCCTGAGTTTATTTAGTGTCCTAGGGCTTCCTCTGGTCCCCTTCACGTTCCTGCCCCATATGCAAACGTCCGGCGGGCCGCGAGTCGCGATACAATGATTCCCGGCTCCTTGTGAAGTCACAAGCTGCTCCTGGCAGCAGCCCTGTCCTTTGTCTGCAATCCGAGGCGGGCCGAAGCAAACCAATCCCTTGGTGAACAAAAACAGCAACAGCTGAACCAGAAAGGCTCCGGCCGCTTGATGGAACGGGGCCTCTTTAACACGCTTCTGGCAGGCGTGTAAAACATCAAAACACAAACCCCTCCGGTGCAGAGAAGTAAGAGGCCACTCGGGGAAAATCCTTTTGGAAGCCTTTATTCGGACATCGGGCATAATGCATTTCGGCGTTCCATCGCCTTCATCAGATGCCACTGTAATCACGGCGCTGCTCCACCCACACCTTTAGATCTCCTGCCTCGCTCTTATAGGTTAGAGCACTCCACCCCACGGTCACATGTGTGCACTCACCCTGTAGTTTGGAATTCTGACTACAGTTCCCAGAGTTCATCAGGTTGGGATAGGTAGTGCGTGGGGGAGGAAAAGAATGTCCAGCCCGTGTGGGCAAACAATAACCAGGGCAAAGGTGCAAAGTAGTAAGATGGATGGCCCTGAGTTTATTTAGTGTCCTAGGGCTTCCTCTGGTCCCCTTCACGTTCCTGCCCCATATGCAAACGTCCGGCGGGCCGCGAGTCGCGATACAATGATTCCCGGCTCCTTGTGAAGTCACAAGCTGCTCCTGGCAGCAGCCCTGTCCTTTGTCTGCAATCCGAGGCGGGCCGAAGCAAACCAATCCCTTGGTGAACAAAAACAGCAACAGCTGAACCAGAAAGGCTCCGGCCGCTTGATGGAACGGGGCCTCTTTAACACGCTTCTGGCAGGCGTGTAAAACATCAAAACACAAACCCCTCCGGTGCAGAGAAGTAAGAGGCCACTCGGGAAAATCCTTTTGGAAGCCTTTATTCGGACATCGGGCATAATGCATTTCGGCGTTCCATCGCCTTCATCAGATGCCACTGTAATCACGGCGCTGCTCCACCCACACCTTTAGATCTCCTGCCTCGCTCTTATAGGTTAGAGCACTCCACCCCACGGTCACATGTGTGCACTCACCCTGTAGTTTGGAATTCTGACTACAGTTCCCAGAGTTCATCAGGTTGGGATAGGTAGTGCGTGGGGGAGGAAAAGAATGTCCAGCCCGTGTGGGCAAACAATAACCAGGGCAAAGGTGCAAAGTAGTAAGATGGATGGCCCTGAGTTTATTTAGTGTCCTAGGGCTTCCTCTGGTCCCCTTCACGTTCCTGCCCCATATGCAAACGTCCGGCGGGCCGCGAGTCGCGATACAATGATTCCCGGCTCCTTGTGAAGTCACAAGCTGCTCCTGGCAGCAGCCCTGTCCTTTGTCTGCAATCCGAGGCGGGCCGAAGCAAACCAATCCCTTGGTGAACAAAAACAGCAACAGCTGAACCAGAAAGGCTCCGGCCGCTTGATGGAACGGGGCCTCTTTAACACGCTTCTGGCAGGCGTGTAAAACATCAAAACACAAACCCCTCCGGTGCAGAGAAGTAAGAGGCCACTCGGGGAAAATCCTTTTGGAAGCCTTTATTCGGACATCGGGCATAATGCATTTCGGCGTTCCATCGCCTTCATCAGATGCCACTGTAATCACGGCGCTGCTCCACCCACACCTTTAGATCTCCTGCCTCGCTCTTATAGGTTAGAGCACTCCACCCCACGGTCACATGTGTGCACTCACCCTGTAGTTTGGAATTCTGACTACAGTTCCCAGAGTTCATCAGGTTGGGATAGGTAGTGCGTGGGGGAGGAAAAGAATGTCCAGCCCGTGTGGGCAAACAATAACCAGGGCAAAGGTGCAAAGTAGTAAGATGGATGGCCCTGAGTTTATTTAGTGTCCTAGGGCTTCCTCTGGTCCCCTTCACGTTCCTGCCCCATATGCAAACGTCCGGCGGGCCGCGAGTCGCGATACAATGATTCCCGGCTCCTTGTGAAGTCACAAGCTGCTCCTGGCAGCAGCCCTGTCCTTTGTCTGCAATCCGAGGCGGGCCGAAGCAAACCAATCCCTTGGTGAACAAAAACAGCAACAGCTGAACCAGAAAGGCTCCGGCCGCTTGATGGAACGGGGCCTCTTTAACACGCTTCTGGCAGGCGTGTAAAACATCAAAACACAAACCCCTCCGGTGCAGAGAAGTAAGAGGCCACTCGGGGAAAATCCTTTTGGAAGCCTTTATTCGGACATCGGGCATAATGCATTTCGGCGTTCCATCGCCTTCATCAGATGCCACTGTAATCACGGCGCTGCTCCACCCACACCTTTAGATCTCCTGCCTCGCTCTTATAGGTTAGAGCACTCCACCCCACGGTCACATGTGTGCACTCACCCTGTAGTTTGGAATTCTGACTACAGTTCCCAGAGTTCATCAGGTTGGGATAGGTAGTGCGTGGGGGAGGAAAAGAATGTCCAGCCCGTGTGGGCAAACAATAACCAGGGCAAAGGTGCAAAGTAGTAAGATGGATGGCCCTGAGTTTATTTAGTGTCCTAGGGCTTCCTCTGGTCCCCTTCACGTTCCTGCCCCATATGCAAACGTCCGGCGGGCCGCGAGTCGCGATACAATGATTCCCGGCTCCTTGTGAAGTCACAAGCTGCTCCTGGCAGCAGCCCTGTCCTTTGTCTGCAATCCGAGGCGGGCCGAAGCAAACCAATCCCTTGGTGAACAAAAACAGCAACAGCTGAACCAGAAAGGCTCCGGCCGCTTGATGGAACGGGGCCTCTTTAACACGCTTCTGGCAGGCGTGTAAAA
>CAWUFW010000139.1:5717500-5927255 GCA_963921515.1 Calotriton arnoldi | reverse complement strand
AGTCCGTGCGGAAGCTGAGCATGGGTGCGGGGTTGGACTTCATAGGTCACTCGGGAACCTGCGTTGTGGTCCGACGTATTTACAGGTTGTCAGGTATGCGATGCCGCCCAGCAGGGCTTCCATGTCATTGGTGGTGTACATGTTTGCCAGCCAATGAAGCGGATGGTGGCTGTCAAGGTGTTGTTCGTAGGTTGTCCCTTGGAGGACCATGATGGGGCATGCTGGGTGACATTCGATGTAGCTGTTCTCGATGATCCGTCGTGTGGAGGCACAGTGGTTCCATTTCAGTGCGCGTGCGATGTTGGCCACATACGCCATGCCCCCATAGGCAGAGCAGGCCCTGTCGTAGTGCGCCCAGAGGGAGGAGTAGTGGTAGCAGGTCCGCCTTCAGACATGCCGGGTTGGAGAGGCATATCTCGACGGGATGCTGGTAGGGACACCTCCGACAGTAGAAGACGGGCATGACGCAGCTGAACAATGTGATGCGGTAAGTCAGTCGGTAACTTACGTTCAGCAGGGACAGGAGATCGCATCCCAATGTATGTATCGTGTTGGTTTGGTACAGCTTGAGCTCTTCGGCGTAGTTGGGTAGGTGTGTTGCGGTTGCCATTTCGCAGCGGTTCGTAGAGGTGGCGTGCTCCGGCTGTGTGTGCAGTCTGCAATGTGCACGCTCCGGGGTTGCTGTGAGCTCTGTGTAGTCGTGGGGAGACAGGACTTGTGTTCTGTTGGCTTGTTTGGAGGACACGGGCCCTCTTCCCACATGCTTCTCAGACAGTTCAAGGTCGGTGCTGTCTGACTCCTTCCAATTAACTTGCATGTGGCCGACATGGGGGAGTGTTTTCTTCTTTCTTCCCCGTCCGTTGTTTGCTTCTGTGATATGCGCTATCTGCCCTGTGGTCGGTCTCCTCGGCATGCCTGTGTTGGTCTATTCTTGGACAATGGCTGTATTCACCGGCTTCTGTCGTAGGGCTGTGGTTTCGGTGTTGGAATGGAAGGTCATTCAGTGCTGTCTGCTCTCCCTTGTGTGGGCGGCAGGCTGCCTTTCCGCTCTGCGTTGGGCCTTGTGTGTGGATGTAATTCTTGGGCCACCTGTTGTCGGTCCCCGGGCTCTTTGGTGTTCCGTTTCATGTGTCTTGTTCATATGTGCAGGGTGGTATGGGTTTTTCAGTGTGGTACTGGCGTTCCTCTTCCCGAAGGGGCCCTGCTTCTCCTAGCTGGTGTTGCCGCCGCTGTGTGCTACGCCATGTTTGTTTCACTGGGGTGTGTCCTGCAGTTGCGTGTCTTCACTGACATGTGTGCGTCGTTTGTGTGGCGTTGGGTGTTGTCCGTGAATTGGGCGTTGGGGACATGTCTGTGGCCGGCCTGTCACGTGTCATGTGCGTTCGGGTGGGGCTGATGTGTGTGCTGCTTGGTTGTGTCCCTGTGTCTGTGTGCGACGCATGCATGGCGCTGCGGTTGGCCTCTGCGTTATGCGCATGTGGTGGCGGCGTCATCGGCGCATTGGGGCCGTGACGGGGTGGTTGGTTCCTAGTCCCAGGTGGTGTGTACACATGTGTTCTGCGATGTTAGGATTTGGCCTGTGTGTCATATGTGGATGCGATGGTGGATGTGTAGTGTGCACGCGCTGGTGGGGGTTGTCTGCTTTTTCCGCCCTTGCACTGTGTGCGCTGTTTGCGTGCACTTGTTGTGTGTGTGCCTACCTGCGCCTCCGCGGTACGCTGCGCCCTTGGTGGTGCATCAGCAGAAGCATGGGAAGGGCCTGCAGTGCTGGATTCATGCCCGGGTGCCGCTTCGTTGTCCGTGCTCTGCGTCCGTGTTTCCGCCTCTCTTTCACGTGCGGTGTCTCTTGCCGTGGGAGCCGTTTGTTTGCGGCATCGTAATTTATGCACCGGGCGGGACGTGTTTCAGTCGGACGGTGTGTGTCAGTTGTGCTGCGCCGCTACGTGTGCGGGCGCACTTTGATGGCGGACGGTGTTGCTGGCTTGCCGGCGGTGTTTGGCCTGCTTTTCGCATCATAATTGGGCGGGCGTGTGGACTGCTGCGTGCCGGCGGTAACTGGTGGTTTTTGCATCCGCCAGCACGGCGGTTGTGCTTCCGCCCGCCATCGTAATGGGCCCCTAAGTTGCTTCTTGGGTGCCTTTCCCTAAAAAGTCACCGTTGTGGAATGTGCTTGTATAATACATACTCTTCCATTCAGATGATTTAATCGCTTACCTCAGCTGTGCGAATTTCTCTTATTTTACATTTGCTGTTATAAAGATTTTTGTCTAGGACCAACTGGTACGTAAGCATGGCACGTGCAAGGATAGTCTCCTTCAGCCACGACTAGAACATAAAGACAGAAGATCGCAAGGTTCTAGGGAGGAACGGCAAATCAAGAGACAGCATTATTAGTATAGAAGTGCCACATACATAATGATATATATATATATATATATTTCATTTTCATTCCGAACATTTTAGAATTTGTAAGGTACTGAAGCTTTGAGACTGTGGGCAAAAACAAAACATTAATGTGAACAAAACGGATTTCCTTTGGCAAAAATACTGATCTAGTGCTATTAACTGTATATTCTATTATACAACGCACTCACCTACATTCAAACTATCCACATACATGGAGGGAACAGTGTAATTCCAACCCCTTTGCTAGAGACTACAAAACAAGAATTAAAAAAAATATATCGATTTATTTCTTCATTTGTTTAAAAAAAGCATAAGCTTAAAAATACATGGGTATACAAAATCTCTGTTACATCAGAATCTCATCAAAAAGTACAATAGAGACATACAAAAATCATTAAAAACAAATACACATAAAAAACAAAGAGAGTACACATAAAAGACAGAAGACTATGTCATTGAATGAACACATCCGTGATTGTTCATTTAAAGCCTGAGACCCGATACTACATGAAATGAGCATTCAAAAGGTCCCAGTTATCTCACGGATTGTGTTCTTTTTAACAAGCGTCGACGCGTTTCGATGGTGCCTTTATATAGCCATCTTTTTCAAGACCGAGTCATTTGTAACTCTCATAGACAATAGATAAAAGCCAGGAACAATTTGGACCACCTGAACAATAAAACACATATGTCAATACATAAAACTCACAAATCAAAGAGTCATATGGATAATTCTACCTAGTATCAGAAATACTGACCCCTAATACCACCCCTGGTTGTAGTCAAAGCTCCAAATATCTTATACAATAGCGAATATAACATTCCCTATGAATTGCATAGGCAGAAGATTACAAGGATCTTAACTGTTACTTAAGATTTTTTTTTTATATATAGCAGGCTCAAATAATCCATCTGGCCATTATACTGTTCTCCCCTCACTCATACCGTGTTTGCAAATTAACAGAACATATCACTTGCGACAACCTCACTAACATATATATATTATTTTTCACAGGTCATTATGATGTCTATAATTGTAAATCACCTTTTATTGTGATCAACTGGAATATACGATGAATCTAAATTTCGAAAGGTCCGATAGGATCCTAGGGGGCTTCTACCTCCCTCTGTCCTATTCGAATATTTTAAACAATGTGTGGAAGATCTGGAGCTAAAATGATAAAACACATATTATTGTGACTATCTAATCACTGCAAATTGAGACATATTAATACTCCTTAATACCTAACGTTTGTTAAGGGTTCTCACCATAAAACAAACTGGAAGCCGAAAGGTATTGCCTATAGCAGTGGATTGGATTCACCCGTGTCACGGCCGTGTCACGGCCCTCACTCCAGTAGTAGGTTTAAAAGATCTGCGAGAGTAAGGAGATATATACAACAAATGTCTAATATTCACTATGGCGTCACTATTTATTATGTTTTTATAATTAAAAAAATGCGTGTGACTGTTCAAGGGATAACCTACCTTTAAAAATGTTTTTGTTCTCTCTTGACGGGGACCAATGTCCATAAAATAAATTTGCGCTTTTGGTGCACCTTAATAGATGATGGTTGCCCCAGCATGAATCCCTTTTCTAATTAGGGTCTGTAAGGAAAGGAGTAGAGTATATCTGTATGGGTATATCTTTCAAGATAATATAATTATACACAGGTTTTAATTACTATGTACGGACAAAAAGCACTAAAATAGCCTGTCCTATATCGAAAGATATATTTAAAAATTATTTTGTTTGCCGTTTAAAGTTGTCTGGGATTGTATATAAAAATATCAATATATCCCGGACTATCTATATTGCTTCAATATAGTAGCGCATGCAACTAGATAGTGGGGCATGTCAAGACGCTTACACCTCTAATAGTTACAGCGTAAAAACCAAGACGCCATGCAACTAGATAGTGGGGCATATCAAGACGCTTGCACCTCAAACGGTTGCAACGTAAAAGCCCAGAAGCCTTACCTTGCTAAAAGAAATAAAGTTGCGTATCGCAAGTAGTCTCCTGGTTCAAGTTAGAAGCCACTTAAGAACTAGAGCACTTGACCAATGCTGTTTTTTACCTATCTGTGCGATTGTGTTACACTTACTTGTTCGAGGATCGGTTATCCTTCTGTGTGGCTCCGTTCGTGTTCCGGATGGAAATAAATCCGGCAATTCTTTTAGGGGTTATTTATACCTAATAAGTTCCCGTCCCACCTGTGAGCAATAAACTCGGTTTAAACTTGCATCGCTCACTGGGGCGTTTACTTCCGGGTTGTTGATGGACACAAAGAACGGCTGGTCACCAGGAGAGTTTTCTTTTACTTCCCGGTTGCTAATAATCAGACAAAACGGCTGGTCACCAAAGAGTTTTCTTTGCCTAAAGAATCGGCCATTATGGAATAGATATGCCGATCAGGAACTGAGTGGTAGAGGTCTTACGTCTAAATAGGAAGATATGTTTTACCTCAATTATTTTGTACTACGGTGTTATTAATTGAATGAAGGTTATTGAAAAGAAATCTAAGCAAAATTAACATATTAACATTCTGTTATTTAGACTAATAGTCTAAGCAAGTAGCAGTTCATTAGTTAAGTAGGGAATGAACTGCTACTTGCTTAGACTATTAGTCTAAATATGTAGATATAGGATCACAATTAATATAATTATGGGCAGACCCTCAATAGGTGTTGGATATTTAGCCACCTCAATCCAAATACAATGAAAAGAACTAGCATATCAGCCTAGAACTCGAATTAAATACATAATTAGTGGCAACAAAATATTTTTTGTGTTTTTTCTAAAATAAAATATGGTAGGTGTGCTATTTAAATAGCAGAATGTTAATATGTTCATTTTGCTTAGATTTCTTTTCAATAACCTTCATTCAATTAATACCGTAGTACAAAATAATTGAGGTAAAACATATCTTCCTATTTAGCCGTAAGACCTCTACCACCCAGTTCCTGATCAGCATATCTATTCCATAATGGCCGATTCTTTAGGCAAAGAAAACTCTTTGGTGACCAGCCGTTTTGTCTGATTATTAGCAACCGGGAAGTAAAAGAAAACTCTCCTGGTGACCAGCCGTTCTTTGTGTCCATCAACAACCCGGAAGTAAACGCCCCAGTGAGCGATGCAAGTTTAAACCGAGTTTTCGGCTTATTGCTCACAGGTGGGACGGGAACTTATTAGGTATAAATAACCCCTAAAAGAATTGCCGGATTTATTTCCATCCGGAACACGAACGGAGCCACACAGAAAGATAACCGATCCTCGAATAAGTAAGTGTAACATAATCGCACAGATAGGTAAAAAACAGCATTGGTCAAGTGCTCTAGTTCTTAAGTGGCTTCTGACTTGAACCAGGAGACCACTTGCGATACGCAACTTTATTTCTTTTAGCAAGGTACGGCTTCTGGGCTTTTACCTTGCAACCGTTTGAGGTGCAAGCGTCTTGACATGCCCCACTATCTAGTTGCATGGCGTCTTGGTTTCTCGCTGTAACCATTAGAGGTGTAAGCGTCTCGACATGCTCCACTATCTAGTTGCATGCGCTACTATATTGAAGCAATATAGATAGTCCGGGATATATTGATATTTTTATATACAATCCCAGGCAACTTTAAACGGCAAACAAAATAATTTTTAAATATATCTTTCGATATAGGACAGGCTATTTTAGTGCTTTTTGTCCGTACATAGTAATTAAAACCTGTGTATAATTATATTATTTGGAAAGATTTACCCATACAGATATACTCTACTCCTTTCCTTACAGACCCTAATTAGAAAAGGGATTCATGCTGGGGCAACCATCATCTATTAAGGTGCACTAAAAGCGCAAATTTATTTTATGGACATTGGTCCCCGTCAAGAGAGAACAAAAACATTTTTAAAGGTAGGTTATCCATTGAACAGCCACACGCATTTTTTTAATTATAAAAAAATAATAAATAGTGACGCCATAGTGAATATTAGACATTTGTTGTAAATATCTCCTTACTCTCGCAGATCTTTTAAACCTACTACTGGAGTGAGGGCCGTGACACGGGTGAATCCAATCCACTGCTATAGGCAATACCTTTCGGCTTCCAGTCTGTTTTATGGTGAGAACCCTTAACAAACGTTAAGTATTAAGGAGTATTAATATGTCTCAATTTGCAGTGATTAGATAGTCACAATAATATGTGTTTTATCATTTTAGTTCCAGATCTTCCACACATTGTTTAAAATATTCGAATAGGACAGAGGGAGGTAGAAGCCCCCTAGGATCCTATCGGACCTTTCGAAATTTAGATTCATCGTATATTCCAGTTGATCACAATAAAAGGTGATTTACAATTATAGACATCATAATGACCTGTGAAAAATAATATATATATGTTAGTGAGGTTGTCGCAAGTGATATGTTCTGTTAATTTGCAAACACGGTATGAGTGAGGGGAGAACAGTATAATTGCCAGATGGTGTCTTGTGGATTGTTACCTGCCTTGTTATGTTGGCCTAGGCCTGGCTGCCATGCTGCTTTTCTTTGCGGACGTTACACTGAGCCGGGCCTTCCTCGCCCTTTGCTCGTGCCAAGTTCTTTTGCACTGTCTGCATTATCTGTTGTTCACCTTTTTGGGCTCAGTCTGCACAAACATGTACAAGGTCGCATAACAATGTTTACATACATAAATACATTGTTATGCGACCTTGTACATGTTTGTGCAGACTGAGCCCAAAAAGGTGAACAACAGATAATGCAGACAGTGCAAAAGAACTTGGCACGAGCAAAGGGCGAGGAAGGCCCGGCTCAGTGTAACGTGCGCAAAGAAAAGCAGCATGGCAGCCAGGCCTAGGCCAACATAACAAGGCAGGTAACAATCCACAAGACATAATCCCCGATTTGACATCATGTGAAAACTGGGGTAAGGTATTCGCAGCAGTTTATTCAAAATGTTTTGGAACTCCTTCCATGACGGTTCTACCCTCTGTAATTAAAAAAGTACAGGATGAACATGGCCCTGAAGCGGCTGTGGAATTAGGGATGAGACTAGTGGGAGTGTTTGATGTAGTAGCTGAGCTGATCCTTGGAAATGTCAAGGGCGATGCTATGAACTTTCAAGTAGCGAATGCTTTGGCTCCCAGAGTTGGACAGGCCTCGCGAATTACCGAAAATAATAGCCCGGGCTTATAAAACAATTGGAAGAAATAGCCTAGGCAACAAGCCTTTTGTAAAAATGCAAACTCAATCGCAAACACAAGTTATACAAACAAAAAGTGCATCTGAGAAAGATGATAAACCAGTCTTCACTAAAAAGAGTTGGAGACAGAAAAAACAGGGTAAGCAACAAAAGAAGCCGGGGTCGAGAGGCGCTTCCCCAGTTTCGGTTTCTTCTGAACGTACTTATGATTTACGTGATAGGTCAAGGATTAAATCACCAGAAAGGTTTCAGAGCTCTGATACGCGTTCTCCTCGTTCTTCACAGGCCCAGACGTCGTCACAGGCTGGTGGAGGAGGACGGCAAGATAGAGGAAGGGGCCGAGAGGCTCCCCAGGAGCGAGACCAACCTCGACAACAAGTCAGAGGGAAAGCAGAAGACTTTCATCTTCCTCGACCGCAATTTCAGAAGAAAAAGGTTGCCGCTGTTACAGCGAAATATGCCTCAGACCGTGAGAACGAGACTCCAGAATTGGACGTGGGCAGTGACCCTCCTAGACAGCGCCGCGGAAGTTACCATAGTGCGGGAGGCGCTACGTCCTCATATGGAGGCGACAGCAACTGAAACATTTGTTACTGTAGAGACAGCTGACACGAGAGTGGCACCCCCTGACAGACTATATAATCTAGTCATACAAATTGAAGGTGACATACCGCGTGAAATAAAAGGGATTTTTGGGAAAATCTAACCTCTTCATATGACATTTTGTTAGCAGAGGTGGATTGGCCACCCCCATTCGTTTTAGCTGCACATAAAGGAGAGGAGGTAATCCTTCCAAGCTTTTCAAGGCATGTCCCAAAAGACAAAGCTGAAGCACTTGCAGCTGAGTGGGCTGTGTACCTGGCACCAGCGTTATACCGCAACCATGTGAGATGGGATGAAGAGTCACCTCCCCATGCAATACCTTTGCGGTCACTACCGCAGCCACAACCCCAATATCCCATCAAACGGCAGGCAAAAGGCCCCGTCTCCGAAATTCTGACACAGTTGGAATATCAGGGAGTAATTGAAACATGCGTATCACCTATGAACAATCCCCTTTTCGTGGTTTCTAAACCCGATGGATCGTACCGCTTAGTTTTGGATTACCGGCATTTAAATACTCATTGTCGGAACTTTGCGGAGCAAAATACACACAGTTCTGCGCTTGTAGACAGTCTTGTTCGTAAAAAATACAAAACGACACTTGACCTTTCAAACGGTTTCTACACGCACAACCTAGCCCCGGAGAGTGGTCAATGGACCGCATTCACATCCGGTGGTAAATTATTCCAGTTCCGGCGATTACCCATGGGCTATAAAAATAGTCCGGGTATATTCGCCGCCCGTGTTGTTTCTTTGTTAAATGACATTGATCAAGACGCATGTTCGTACGTTGATGACATCTATCTGACAGACGACGAGTTATATCAGCATCTGTCCCGTGTGGACCGCATTATTCTTGAATTTGCGGAGCAGGGTTACAAATTTAACTTTGCTAAGTCACACATTGCTGAATTTACCGTTCTGTTCTTGGGCTATGAGCTCAATAACGAAGGTAAGGGCTTAGCCCCCATTTCTTGGAAAAATGTGCACATTTGTGCCCCCAAATACTCTGAAGAAACTTCAGTCTTTGCTGGGTTTCTTGAATTTCGGGCGTACTTACATTCCCGAATATGCCCAGCGTATCAAGCCTTTGTATGCTTTGATACAACCTACTTATTCAAGGTCTTGCTGGCTGCCTGAGCATACCTCAATTCTGCAGTCTTTGCAGACAGACCTTTTCGAGTCTAAATATCTTTTGACTCGTGATAACCACACAAACCTGGTGATTAGAATAATTCCGGGGGCGGTGGGATTCACCTATTTAACCTTTAATGAAGGTGATACAGTACCTATCGCATACAAGTCACATCTGTACACTTCCGCTGAATTGCGCTTTACATCTGTTGAAAAAGTTCTGACTGCAGTGCAAATGGCGATTCTAAAAGAACGCGCACTGGTACAGGGTAAGCGGATTCTGGTGGTAACACCCTGTCCTGCCCTGGAGGCAGTAACATAGGCAAGTGTACCGAACTCAAAAGCAATGCATCCCCGTTGGATACAATGGGCTACATCTTTGACGTCTTCGGACGTCACTTTTGTTTTTGATTCTTCTCTTCAGACTCAGGAGTTTTTGCAGTATGAATTCGTTCATCCTCCTCCTTTGTTTTTACTACCGCTTGAGGATTACAAATGTGTGATCTACACCGATGGTTCGGCGCAACCGGCCACTGGGTCCAAGCACGCTTATTCAGCTGCATGTGCTATTGTTGCGGGTTCCTTTGTAGATGGAAAGTTCAAATCCTCTGCAGTGCATACTCGCACACTTGGAGATAGTACCGCACAATTGGCCGAGCTGCATGCATTGCTACTTGCACTTGAGTTCGCTTCTCAGGATGAGACCACTCTTATTGTATGTGATTCTTTTTACTGTGTACAATCTTACAATGACAATCTGTTTTTCTGGTCGAAAAACGACTACAAGGACGCAAAAGGGAGCACAATTAAGCATAAAATGCTTTGGGTTCGAGTGGCAGAATTGCAACAACGTCTGCCCCTCACACAGGTGGTTCACACCTTAGGCCATCAGCGGGTGGGCGCACACGCTATTGGTAACGATCTGGCAGATGAAGCTGCCCGTTCAGCAGTAGTCACGTGTTCAGTAGCAGCGGTTACCAGGTCCATGTCTAAAATAGACCCTGTTATATTAGCAGCAATTGCTGCAACCAAGGAAGGTAATAATTACCCTACAGGTTTTCCTTCCAAGTATTCTTACACATTAAGTCCCGATCAGGTTCCTTATGTAACTATACTTGACGTTGGAGATCGGCTGATCCCCAACGCGGACCGCAGGAGTGCCTTGATATCAGCTGCACACGATGGCATGGCTTCTGCTCATGCAGGTGTGTCAGCTACGGTTTCCATCTTGCAGCAGCGTTATTGGTGGCGTGGGTTATATAAAGACACCCGTGCTTTTGTGCTTTCTTGCGACGTTTGTCAACAGATTAAGCCTTCCACGGTAACACGTCCACCACAAACACCGCTCTGCATTGCTAACAGACCCTTTGGGTGTGTTTACTTGGATCACTGCGGTCCATTCTCATCAGACACTGCCTATAAATACATCTTAGTGGCAGTGGACTCGTGCACACGGTTTCTCTGGGTCTGGCCACAACGGAGTGCTGACGCCCGAAATGTAATCAGGGATTTGCGTGTCTTTGTGGGAATTTTCGCATGCGGCACCTTCCATTCGGACCAAGGTCCAGCGTTTGCCTCTAGGGCTTACAAGGATGCAATGGCTTCGCTTGGGGTGCGGGTGAAATTTTCGTCTCCATATAGGCCTGAGGGCAACTCTATCGTTGAACGAATGAACCGTGACTTAAAGCAATCCTTAACAGCTAGGGTTTTAGGTACTGGCAGGAACTGGCTGGCCCATTTGTATACCGTTCAGCGTGCACTTAATAATCTCCCTAGAAGACCTCTGGGTGGGCGGACCCCATACGAAATGCTCTTTGGCATAAGAATGTTTGTGCCTGACCTTGAGGGTCCAGACATCGCGGCGCAATCCGCCAAGTTTGATGTAGATAACCATTCTGCTATGTTACAGGACTTACAAGAAGCCCGAGACAAACTTGCAACTACACATTTACCTTCAGCCACAGATCCTGCGTTGCAGATTCCGGTAGCCGGCTGGCTTCCGAAAAGTTGGAGAACTGGTTCGAGAGAAGGTTGAAAACAAAAAGAATTTGGCCCCTCTTTTCGTGCACCGGTTCCAGTTCTTGGCCTGAAGGGAACACGTACAGTCATTTTACCACCGCTTCCTGGTCGCAAAGAGAACAGATACATCTCAGTTGAAAATGTCAAGCTACAGCGCCTGGCCGATCCTGAATAGTGTCACACCAGCGGTCTCTTGTCCTGCCATTTATCGGACATATGTTCATAGTCCATCTGCACGAACGATCGCTGATGCTGTAATTGAGATGGTTGATTTGCCTGTAACTACGATTGATCCCCAACACTCCACCAATATCGACGAGGACGAGTATACTTATCCTGCATCAGAATCGGTGGCACATCAACCAACAACGCCACTAAGCCCGACTCGTCATTCCTTTGATTCGGATTCCACATCTTCAAAAGTTCCATCCAAGTTCAGTATTTTTATATCCTGGTTTAGAGACAATTTTTTGATTCCCCCTGGACATACATCTGGTTGGTACTTTTCTTGATATTTTTGTTCATGTCCATTGGCTTTGTCACAGTGTTTTTTCTACTAATTAATGGTCACTATTTACCTGAACGCTCTGCTGTAGACTATGTTTCTGGAACTTTGGCTCCTCATTCCTCGTCTCACATCATGAAGCGTGACCACACATTTGTGAACATTTCAGCCTTCCCAGTTGCTGATGGCATCGTATGGGATGCAGTGAACTATCAAATCCATGGTCCGACGGAAATTATTAATGTACCTAATGTCCTTCGTGTTTCAATGGGTGATGTAGTACAAAATAATATTCATTCTGATGATTGGGATGTGCATGCCGTTGAAGCATTGTTTGCCGATTTAAAATATTATGCATCTTTTAATGCTGAAGATTTATATATGAATTCTGCTAATTATGCCGATTTGTATTGTTACCAACATTGGGGTACTCATTTTCTCCATAAGCCCAGTGCCCTGCGTAGTTCTGTTAACTATACCCAATGGGAACATTGTCCGAACCCCTTGCCAGGTAGCTCTCAAACTCTTCGAAATAAGTTTAATTATTTTACTGATTTTAATCGGTCGAACCCTGCATCCTATTATTTTAGACTTAATAACACATCAACTCAGAAAATTATGTTGACACACACCAAATTGCTTTATTCAGGTTCCTTTCTGAGTGCCCTAGCTGTGGGTGGTTATGAGTACTGGGATAATACAGTGGATTTAAAATCTATTTGGGGCTCCAAGCCATGGCAGGTACAGGGAACCGAGGCGTTGCATCGTGCTTGCCTCATCCCTACCCAAATTATGTTCCTAAATGCTTCCATCTATCAGACTACATGTTGGGGCTTAGCAACCACTAAACAATTGAATACGCCATCAATACCATCCCTGTCGAGTTTTCCAAATGAAAGCTCACGATTCAATATGTCCCTCGTGTCCCTGCAGGCAATGTTACAAAATAATTCGTTTAATGTTTCTGAGCTGGTTCAGTCACCCTGGTTAGTATGGCCTATATCATCTAATGCATGTCAAATGCGTTTTCATGATACTGGTGCTAGCTACACACAGAATAGGCCTGATCCGAGGTTTACTGCTGCCCGTACTGTCACTACATACTCTGTTGGTAAATTATGCAAACAATGGCTGCAACATTCGTCCCTTGAGTCTGTTAAACAACATTTGTCCCTCCTTTCAGGCAATATTGATCTGTCCGACTTTGTTTTGGGACCTCGTGGTCCCCGACCTAAAAGATTCATTTATGAAACATATAATGAACTCTGGAAGCTATCACAAATGGAAGCTGCTTCCCGTCTTCGGGAAATAGATCAAGCAAATATGGAAAAGGTGCTTGCTGTTGTTGACAATAGTATTAATACCCTGTCTTCTCGCATTTACACTTTAGAGAATATTGTGTCCTCTGTTGTTGATATTGTACAAGATGATGTTTCTGTGTTATATCATGGTCAGAATCAATTGCGCTCAGTTATGCAGTTTGCATGGACTTTACAAACACTTAAGTTAGGTAAAGTGCCTTGGCATTTCTTGCACACCTCTGCCTTATTTCTACCTTTTAACTTAACTGATAAACAGCAATTTATGTCCATGAAAGATGCAACTTACACTCTATTACATATCGAAAAGGTGGATCCGTTGCCGTTCTCTGTTGCAGAACTCGATTCTGCTGTATGGCTAGTTCATGGGGTTATCGTTTTACCTTTTTCCTTGTTTGAATTTGACTCGTGCATGAAACATTATCCTGTGGGCCGTTACCGGCCATTGGGCAGTGCTTTCCTGCATGAACTCTGGTCCTTGCCTTTCATGTATAAATGCCTTCGGGACGGCAAGGAAGTCTTTCTCACGGGGAGTACTGCGACTCGACTATAGGTCATTCGCTTATTTGTAAACACATTAAATTGCATGGCTCATGTAGCGTTTCCTCTCCTAATCTTGCTTGTGTGCTGAAAGGTATTCCTGCTCCTGTTATTTCACCTACTTTCACTCTCCTTTCCAATGGTAGTTATTTACTTTTAAATAACGAAAACTGTTGTGGCCTGCAGGCTGGCATTCCTTACATTGTAACAGTTTCGCACAGGGTTGTCTGCTGCAAAAATGTGCTTTTTCCTCCCCCTCATGGCAAGGTTGATATCTCTATTTGGCCTTCCATCCCTACCATGGAAGCAGATTTCAATAGACTGAGCAGAATAAAGGCACTATTATTAAACGAGGAAGTTATGCTCACGTCCGCCCGGGAGACATTCATTCTCCAGGTGGCGAGTACCCACAGTGAAATACAGGCCCTTTTAAACACTAATCTCCCCCAACATTTTGGGGAGTTAATACATCGTATTTTTAACGCATCTAACACTGAAGGCCTAGTACACTTTTTTAAGGTCGTTGGGTCGGGCTTGGTGTCCTCCTTCCAAACTATTTTTGGTGTCATCCCGGCTTTCATACATTCTATATTTTCCAGTGTCTTTGGTGGTTTCCCATTGATCCTCGCTTTAGCGGCTGGTGTCTTGCTCTTAATTTGCTTTCTGCGCAATGGCTGCTCCCCGATGGGACCTGCTCGATCCAGAACGCCTCCAGCTGCTCCGTGAGCGCCTTTTGGCCGGTTTTGGTGTCTTGCCATTGGCGACACTGAGTGTGTCATATACTCTTTCATTTCGCTTTGCGTATTTCACTTGCGTGCAACCTGTGATGACTTGTGTCCGCTGTCCTTTCACCTGGACTCTGGATTATTGCCTCTCCAATTCGTCATTGTCTGTTCCGGATTTTGTTCAGTTGATGGGTCCCTTAGAGGCCCATGAGCAGGACTGTTCCGTCGCTGGCTGTATGGCGCGTGCGGCTGCACTGGGGATTTTGGCGCAATGGGATATCTGGGCGGCTGCCCAGGATCTCCTACAACGAAGCTGTTTCAATTATCACGCAAGCTGTCCCGCATTGCTTCTGGATGCTCCCTTTGCTGAGGAGCATTCCTGCTCTTTTGATCTCATGGATTGGATGGCATCTATGTTTTTTGACGATTCCAATGATGAACTCTTGGAGGGTATGGCATTTTTCTGCACTTACACTTTCATGGAGTGACCTGCCCTTCGCCGTTTGGGCGCTCCCTGTGCTCCAACGGCTGTGTTTCCTCTGATGGGCCTCTGTCCTGGCCGCCGGACTGTCCAGGGGAGGGTGTCTTGTGGATTGTTACCTGCCTTGTTATGTTGGCCTAGGCCTGGCTGCCATGCTGCTTTTCTTTGCGCACGTTACACTGAGCCGGGCCTTCCTCGCCCTTTGCTCGTGCCAAGTTCTTTTGCACTGTCTGCATTATCTGTTGTTCACCTTTTTGGGCTCAGTCTGCACAAACATGTACAAGGTCGCATAACAATGTATTTTGGTTCTTCCTGATATGGCCAGTCTCGCGCACCCAGACATAACATTATGTGCAATTGCCATGAAGAATTTGGTATGCTTTTAATACTGTGGTTTACTAGCGCTTAACACACTTGGAGAAATCCCTTTCAGTGAGAAGAGCTATGATGTCCTGCTGATGTAATTCTGCATCTAGAGACTGAGGTATGGGGGTTCGCTAGTCAAAGCCCAGAGGTCTTCTATTATTATAATAAACTATCTTACTGCAAGGGAGGGTGGTAATGTAATTTATACGTTTATCCACTGAGCTCCGAGATGCTTTCCCGTTTGTATTCTATGGAATTGTAACCATGCTGCTTATATTAGTCATATGCATTATGCTATTAGTACTGACACGTGTACTGTACATTAGAGCACGTAAGTTGGAATAAAGATTTTAACCTATCCAGTGTCTCTTCCTACGCACCTTGTGGACAAGTACGAGTGAGTGGCGAAAGAGTGTTCTTGCTTCAGTGAGTCCTGAGATAAAGATACCGTGTTCTGGGTTGTCCAAACATTAGTACTTGGGTGCTAATGGGATGCTAAGCTAGTTGGGTTGGGGTTTTTGGGTGCTACGGTATATGGTGGCAAACCACTGTATTCCGGGGTCCCATTTTCCTGTGCATAGCTCTGTGTATGTGCAGAAACCTTATGACAATGGTTTATTTGAGCCTGCTATATTTAAAAAAAAAATTCTTAAGTAACAGTTAAGATCCTTGTAATCTTCTGCCTAGGCAATTCATAGGGAATGTTATATTCGCTATTGTATAAGATATTTGGAGCTTTGACTACAACCAGGGGTGGGATTAGGGGTCAGTATTTCTGATACTAGGTAGAATTATCCATATGACCCTTTGATTTGTGAGTTTTATGTATTGACATATGTGTTTTATTGTTCAGGTGGTCCAAATTGTTCCTGGTTTTTATCTATTGTCTATGAGAGTTACAAATGACTCGGTCTTGAAAAAGATGGCTATATAAAGGCACCATCGAAACGCGTCGACGCTTGTTAAAAAGAACACAATCCGTGAGAAAACTGGGACCTTTTGAATGCTCATTTCATGTATGGTATTGGGTCTCAGGCTTTAAATGAAACAATCACGGATGTGTTCATTCAATGACATAGTCTTCTGTCTTTTATGTGTACTCTCTTTGTTTTTTATGTGTATTTGTTTTTAATGATTTTTGTATGTCTCTATTGTACTTTTTGATGAGATTCTGATGTAACAGAGATTTTGTATACCCATGTATTGTTAAGCGTATGCTTTTTTTAAATAAATGAAGAAATAAATCGATATATTTTTTTTAATTCTTGTTTTGTAGTCTCTAGCAAAGGGGTTGGAATTACACTGTTCCCTCCATGTATGTGGATAGTTTGAATGTAGGTGAGTGCATTGTATAATAGAATATACAGTTAATAGCACTAGATCAGTAGTTTTTCCAAAGGAAACCCGTTTTGTTCACATTACTGTTTAGTACCCTATTCCTTTGGTATAAGGGGTCCCTCTCAACTTTTACAAAAACAAAACATGTAAGACCAAAAACAAAACCTATAAAAACAAAACTTTTAAAACCGCATGCATAGATTAGATTAGCAACAGCGTCACAGTGGTGAAAAGCTCGTGATCAGTTGCTTTATATGTACATATCTGGGTCGATCTTAGGGTCACAGAGAACACCTAGTAGTTTTGCCCTGAATGTTCTGGCACGTAATATGGCAATATTCGGGTCTGGCTTTAGCAAAACATAGCTCCAGAGCTGAGACACTCTTCAGGTGGTATGATGCACTGGTAAATGAGAAAGCAGCAGAGCTAAAGCGACGTGCGATACAACTCATTACAGCACTGCTGCAGCTTTAGTGACATGAAGAAATACAAAGCTATTTGCCAGGTTTGGGTGCTTTTCAGTATTAATTGAGATATTTGCAACTCGTATATAAAAGGAAAGGGAACTGAACCTCTACCGTTTAGACCTGCCTGGAACGGAGGTAGAGAGAAGTGCAGCTGGTTCGTATCGCAGAGTAGCTGCATTCTGCTGAGAAGTGATGTTGCGCGCTCCCTGTTGCATACAATAAGTGCAGGTGCACAGAGCCTTAGAGTACCCGCCTCAGGTAAAACACTTTGTATAGAGTTTATATTCAGACACCTCATGTCTTACTCGTTGCGAGTGAGACTCACGCATTGTGAGCTTTGGTTCGACTCTCACGTTATAGACCGAACTCAATTGATGGGAGGAGGCTGTCCACTGCCTTGAAAGCTATGTGACTCTTAGTGAGCTTTTGGTGCCTATTTAATTACAAAGTTGATGTTTTTCGCATTTCAATGATGGTGCTGATAGTCCAGTCGAATTTAATGTGACGTTAGTTTCTGTAAATCTAATATGCTAATCTCGCTCTCTCTCTCTCTCTCTCTCTCTCATCACGTGGGGGGCTCCTGGAGTCGAACCTTTCAGTGGCTTTAAAGTCCGATGCGCTACTACCTTGAGAGAGCTCGGCGTCGCTGCCCCTTTAATATTTTTGGTGTGTTCCCTTCATGTTTACTGAACCGTAGCCATCTGAGCAGAATCTGGAAACCTGAAGCGAGGTGGGATGTAGAACGTGCGTGTCACGCTAACAAGGCCTTCATTTTACACATGACCTAACACGAAAGCGCCCAGACTCACATGACGAGGTTGTACATTTATCACCAATGGCTCAGTTCCCTTTGAGAGCCCTTGGTATATGAAATGTCAGTGCCCGGATGTAAGCATTGCTTGTTACAAGGGAAGGGCCTAGGCGAGTGTCAGCCTGGTTTGGCAGTTAAGTAAAGCCAGGCAGCGGAAACCAAGTGATTTTTGGCAGTTAGCCGGAGCAGGATTTCGGTTCACAATGTTCACACGTGCCTTGTATGCTGTACAATTTATATACCTTGGCAGGAACATGCTGTTTGTGTGCGTCACCGCTGGTGGTTATTGATTTAAGTCCGATTGCACCCCAGGCCAAAACTCCCTTAAATAAATCTGAATATCCGCACTTAGCAGCGCTTTCTTGCAGAACACGGCGCTGAGTGCACTGACATGTTCTCCCTCACCTGCAGCGTCTTCAGTGCGCTATGTACGCGGTGGGTGTGTGGCCAGAGGAGTGGCTGGTGTGCGAGTGGTCAGCGTGTGCTAACTGGTGAATGCAGCAGCAATGCCTGAGTTTAGTGGGAGGTCAGTAGATGTAAAGTTTATTATGGTGCAGTGACTGCATGAGGACGTGTGTTGTTTCCATGTGTGTCAACTCCACCAGTAGAAACGATAACATGGGAAGCCTTTGCTGTTACATGCAGGCATTTTTTACACAGAGTACTACTTGAAATGCATTCATATTTTCTGCACTTTTTTTTTAAATGGCGTTTCTTGCATGAAAACAGAAAATTAATTTAAGGGAATAGTGTCATCATATTGATGTACAGCACTGCACAGTCAATGAATGTATTTATTGTATAGTTAAAACCATTACAAGTGTATCAGTGTATTCAAAAGTTAATATGGGCAAATGATAACATCAGCATACGCAACGATTGTCCTCAATAGCTCATAAAAATTGGCAATTTCTTAAATGATAAATAATTCAATCGTATTGCTTTATTAACCTTTGTGCTTTCTCAAATTTGCTTGAAAATGCACCATTTGTCCACTCTTTTTTCAAAATTTTCTCGGGGGCAGAACCCCCCCGAACCCCCTGTAGGTTGTTCGGGCTCGCTCACTACTCTCGCTCGCCGCAGTGCAGTACAACAATATTTTTACGACTCACCACTTACAAATATCACCAGCCGCCACTGGAGGACTCACAGTGGGTAGCTAGACCTTTTGCGGCCCGTGGCGGACCCTGCTTTTGCCGCCCAGTGGCGGCGGGTTAAGAGCGGCGGGGAGGTGCTGGCGATTCCTGCGTTCGTTTGCCACCGCGACGACTGTGGGTAAGGGGGGGCACTGCCCCCAAAACTTGTGCCGCCCGGGGCTGCCTCCCCTCCCCTTGATACGCCACTGAGGACTCACATGGCAAAGCGTTATACTTTGGATACTGGTGGTAATTTTTGACATATCGGGGCACAATGGCAAAATATCAGCTCTGGTATGTTTTCTGTAGTTCTCGGCATAAGTGGCAACCCATGGCATATGTGGGCGCCCACTACAATATTATTGCCCTGATATGCTAAATGACAAATGAGGGACACCCATGGCAAATTGGAGGTAATTCCTGAGATATAGTGTATAGGAGTCAAGCTATCCTGGCTGATGAGGGCTGAAAGCCCGAAACCGGTCCTAGGATGCTTGTTTCTAGTCCAGGGAGGACCTGGCCTGGCAGTTCGGGCTGGACTGTTCCCATTGGGCGCAGGGTCAAGACTGATTTGCATATGGCTGGGTCCAAACTGGAATGGCATGGTGAGCAAAAAAACGATGGATTTAGGCCCAGATCTCTGTACTGGGGTGAATGTATGGCATTGTTCTGCATTCTGTCCATCAATTGTTCTTTTTGCATTTGTCACCCTGAGTGGGACGGGTATGCCCAGACGTGGGTCCCGTGCTCTCCATGCCACTGGAGTCAAGCTATCCTGGCTGATGAGGGCTGAAAGCCCGAAACCGGTCCTAGGATGCTTGTTTCCAGTCCAGGAAGGACCTGGCCTGGCAGTTCGGGCTGGACTGTTCCAATTGGGCGCAGGGTCAAGACTGATTTGCATATGGCTGGGTCCAAACTGGAATGGCATGGTGAGCAAAAAAACGATGGATTTAGGCCCAGATCTCTGTACTGGGGTGAATGTATGGCATTGTTCTGCATTCTGTCCATCAATTGTTCTTTTTGCATGAGATATAGTGTAAACCATACGAATAATTTGGGGTAAAAAAATCGGGTAAGCTCCTCGGGAGGGTGAAGTCTTCTTGGCACACCATGAAAGTACTGGAATACTTTATGAGTGGCATTCCAGAACCAATGGCTTTTTAGAAATGTAGGTGAAAATGTTGCTTTAAGATTCACTATTTGACTCACCCCTAGCCCAAATTACCACCTTACCCCATCCAAATTACCACCTTACCCCCTCCTCTGAACCCTCTTAGAAGAGGTCTGGCTCGCTTAATTTGCTCATTAGTTGGATTTCGGGGGAAGTATTACCCCCACCACTTTCAAAGCTCACCAACCACCACAGGTGAACAGACGTAAGAGGGAGCAGAGAGGGTAGTGTATGAACAGAGGAGGTGGAGTGTCTGTGTAGAGTCTGCAGGAATACAGATAGCAGATTCTTTGCAATGAAATGAACAATCACGGCTTTAAGTGGTCCGGGTCCTGCCGGTGTTCTTAAGGAGAAAAATAATCTTAACTCTGCAATAGTACTATCCGTCACTGCTTTTAATGTGACTTCAAAGAAACTCGTTTTTCAGTTTTATACAGCGCACGCTTGGAGCGTTTTACATGAGCACCAGTTACATTACACAAGGACATATTCAAGGACATATTCATTTGTTGATTCGCAGGATGTTGAACCGACGTGAGGCTCGAACCTGCTTTCTCAGCTCCAAAATCAGTAGGTAACTCTAGCCTTAGCCACAACCTCGTCCACAAGAACGGACACATTTTCCGTGTTATATACAACGAAGTCATAGTTGTTGCTTATTTATCTTATGCAATTTACAACTATTGCCAAAGCCAATAGTCCTGGCTTGTTGTAGGTGTAATGTTCCTTGTTGTGTTATATATCCTCATTAATGGACAGAAGCTGCAAAATACCAGTGGGGCTGCACACTATGTTGAGCACAGATTTTTTAGTTTAAGTGTTTTAAGCCACGCCCTTAATTACATCGGCCACGCCCCTATGAAAGACCCCCAATTTTTTCACACCACTTAAAGCCCTGTGAACAACACTGACTGATCTTACTGAAAATGTATACAATTGCGTACATTTCACAATAGATAAACCGGCCCGCACTTCTTCCTCATTTACATTGTAAACTGAGTCACGTGATCCCTCGCCCCCTTCCCAATAATTTTGTGAACCTGGGTGCCATGGTTCTGTTCTGCGAAGTAAACATGTTTCCCTATTTCTTTGAAAGTGCTTCTGTTTCCACCCCGTACAAAGGATATGTTATTCTGTTTTTCTCTTTATGGTCGGTTGGGTCTGTCTTGGCCATGCAGGTTTGTCAGGGTTTTTGGATATTAATAACCAGTTTACAACTTGCTCTCAGGCTTGTAGACCTGAGAGGTCATCGGCAGGCTTTAGGGAAGGGAGGGGGGAGGGGGGAGGGGGGGGGGGGGCAAAGAGAGCAGACCTGGATTCTGCGAGGGGCAGAGGGGTTTAAGGGCAAATCGTGAAAAGTGGTGCGTCCGAAAGGCCGGCTGCACTGGGGCCGGGTCAGTCACACTGAGAGCGCACCGATACCAATGCAAATGGAAGTCCATGTATGGTCGTGGCTTTCAGCGCCTTGGTACTTTTCCTAAAGAGAGAAGAATTTTCTGCGATAAACCATGTCCGCTGGCCATAGATTAAAATGCCATAAGAGCGGCAAATGGGGGCAATTAAAGGTCATTTGGAAGCGCGTGGCACGCAGCAGAGGCCCTGTTGGAAAACTACCCTGGCAGTGACCATGCCGGAGTAAGAGGGGTCATGGCGGGCCGGCACATAGTACTTTTCCAAGGAGACCTGCCGTCCTGGCAAGAGCGTCCTAATGACCTTTAGTGACCTTTAAAGCCCATGTGTCCGGTGAGTACCGATTTTAATGTTTAACAAACTTGAGAGCATAGCAGAGCTCGGTAGACGTGGATATTTCTAGAAACACGCGCCAGAAAAATAAAAATAAACTATGTGCCACTACCGAGCTTTACATTGAGCGAAAAAGAATAAATCAGGTCAAAATCGGAAATTAGAAATAATTGCATTTAACATGTATTCCTCTGGTTTACAAAGCCCTGTAGGGAATATAGGTAAAACGCTCGCATGTTTTAGAGCCTCCAAATCGGTGACAGCGTAAAGGGAGCTTCAATGCTAGACAATAAAATAGCTTCCTAAACTCCGATAACGTCCGAATGTGAAAGCCAGGGCTGGCAGGTGTGGAATTAAACACATTCCTGGCAGGCCGGTGCCTCTGGAAATTGGGCAACTTTGGAGCAGACTTTGGGTAGCCTTGGGATTTCCGTTGCAAGAAGCACGTTTGAAT
Organism: Calotriton arnoldi; assembly: GCA_963921515.1. NCBI lineage: Eukaryota > Metazoa > Chordata > Amphibia > Caudata > Salamandridae > Calotriton > Calotriton arnoldi. The sequence goes on along the minus strand of CAWUFW010000139.1, from coordinate 5,904,849 downwards.
TGAATTGTAACCCCTGTGATTTAAACAATCAGGCTGACTGTGCAATCCTAGTCAATAATGCATTTGGAATGCGGATAGTGGTTCAGCCAATCACACTATTTTGCCGCTAACTAGTGTTGTTTCTCTTCTTTCTATGTTCAATGAGTGTGATGCTTGATTTGTCAGCAGATGGGGACAGTGGGCTTCTTCTCCTGCCTGTTGCATATGAGCTTTGGTCCGAATACTCACCTGTAGCCTTCATTACTCCTAGCCGTACATGTACTCGTCCCGGTCATTACTCATGAGGTGATCCCACCGCACTGAGACAGGAAGACTATAGTAATTCTGAAAATGAATTCCCGATCAACCCTACTGGGCCCTGTAAAGAGCCTTTAATTCCCAGCTCCCTCCTGACATACTAAGCGCAGACAAAGGCCGTAATGTCAAGGGGGCAGAGGGCAGGTTCTAAGGACTGGGAAGAGTACGAGTTGGTCTAGGAGTGAATGAAAATTACTGGTAAGCAATCGGGACATTACCCCTGCGTCCCTCATCCCAGTTATTACTTATGAGGTATGCCAAAGCAAAGAATGGACTAACAAAAAGTACCGAACCATTACATTTCAAAGCACACCCAGGGATTTATTGAAATTCAGAAGCATCATGGCATACCAGAACTTAACATAATCGTCCCATTTCTTTTGTTGACATTCTGTAGTCCATGAAGTCTACAATGGCAAACAAAAATGTGAAGGGAAGCCCGAGTAGCAGCCCTATAAATCTCAGACAAAGAGACCCCTTCAAATTCTGCTCAAGAGGCTGCTAGACTTCTCGTCGACCTTCCTTAAATCCCAAAGGCACTGGATGATCTGCCAGAGAAATCACAAAGGAAATTATGGACTTGATCTTCTGGTTTATTCTCAACGATGAAACTTCCTTCCCTTGGCCTGCTTTACCAGACATCCCCAAAAGACTGTCTGAATTTCGAAATAACTAAGATCTCTCAAGATAAATAGTTCAAGCCCAAATTACATCGAGAGCATGAAGACCCTCTTCCACACATTCAAAATCTTTGGAAGAACTACCCTAGGAAGTTTGTGAACTGAGACTTTGGACACGAAAAAGTTAATGGAGTACTGTCCCTTACCCTGCGAATAAACAGGTAATATCATCTTCTTTATCACAAGATCCTGAATTGCTTGAACAAACGTAGTCTTTCTGTCTTGGTACTTACGCCACAGAGTCTCCTTGACTCATCAGCATGGACGAGTACAGACAAACTCTATCAGATATATACTCCTGATTATTTGTAGATCCATCCATCGTAAGTGGATTCTTCACAAGCTTTCTTGAAGTTGTTAATCCGGCCTCCAACAGGCCACTCTTGGCCATCTCCAGCATGATCAGGATTTCTGAGATTTATCAACTTCTTGCTTCTGCAGATTTTTACTTTGGGGTCCCTTTCCGTTGTAGGATGACTGCTGTTGTCATTTTGATGGCTGATGAAAACACATTCCTGCTGAAACCTCTGAGGAAGAGGTTTTCTGCTGAAGAGACTTAAAAGAAGAAGAACGTTTCTTCTCTTCAAACACCTTCCTCATCCTTTCTTCAAGCTCCTGCCCAAAGAGACGTGTACCTTCAAAGGGCATATGAAGAGCTGAGGATTTCTGCAAAGTATTTGTATGCCAGTCCCTCAGATACAGATGACATTTGGTAGTATAGATGCCTCCTCAGACAAAGGAGAAGCTCTGAAATGTCAAAGGATATATCACATTGCCTTCAAAACAGCAGAGCATTCTGATCTACTGCTTTAAACAGTTTTTTTATAATCTGAGGTGAGTGATCGAGAGGTGTATGACCCTTAAATGGCTGCTCAGAGTGCTAAATGAGAGCTAGAATACACTTTCTTTAGGACAGAGTCTACATTTTTATACGTTGCATCCTTTAGAATAACCATCATAGAGGTTTCCCCTACAAAACTCCACACTAGAGAATAAACAGGTAGAGTCTAGCATTTTTCAGTCCATCTTATTCAGGGGGTACAGCCGTTGCATAAAGTATGGTTGAAAGGTTTTGTCTGGGTTCTTCCATTCTTGTAGTACCACATCCATTACAAGCAGATGCATAGGAACACCCAGCTGTGGGAAACTAACAAATTGATAAAGCACAGTTTCTGTAGATGTACCACTGTCCCCTAAGACTGTGAGTGCCATATTTTCTCTAACATGAGACAGTATCATAGGAAGTAGTTCATTGTCCACATATTTGCTCCCTTGATATTCAGGGGTACTCTCTAACTCCACACTTTCAGACTCAGATGCCTTTGAATAATATAACAGAAGACCTCTTCCATTGATCATGAACACTGACCTTTTTCTTATCCAATTCTGCCAATGTCTCCAGAATATGGGCCATATGTATCAAAATGTCCTTTTGCGATTCTCAAATAGCGATTTGTTGCGAATCGCTATTTGAGAATCGCAAAACGCTATGGGGCACATGCATCAAAGGTTTTTGCGATCGCAAACGGTGCGAATCGCAAAAATCGGCCGTTTGCGATCGCAAATTGGCCTTTGGAGATGCATGAAAGTAGTTTCCTATGCGCAATTTAAGAATTCGCAATTAATTGCGATTCCTAATTACGATTAGATTTAAGGAATCGCAATTTGCGATTCCTTAAATGCAATGCTAGAAGCACTTTCAAATAGCGATTTCGCTATTTGGGACCGCAAATTACAGACAAATCAAACTTGTCTGTAATTTGCAAAACCTTCGAAAAATGCTCTAAAATGCATTTTTTTAAGTTTTAGGTTACACACACACATGCCCTTGGGGCATGTGTGTGCGCAACATGGTGCACATCACAATTTCAGGTGCAACAGGGTGTCATTTTGACACCCTGGCACCCTTGAAATTGCATTCTCAATTTGCGATTCTCTAATTGCGAATCGCTAATTGAGAATGTCTTCCCATTCATTCCTATGGGCCTCTAGGCCCATAGGAATTAATGGGAGGTATTCCTCAATTGCGACTGCAATTAGCGAGTCGCAATTAAGGAATGTTTAGGAATCGCTATTTTTATAGCGATTCCTACATGCATAGGCTTTTGCGATTTCTTAATTGCGATTCCTTAATAATCGCAATTAAGGAATCGCAAAGCCTACCTTGATGCATGTGCCCCTATGTATGTAGGATTTGCAATAAATTTTGCGAATCCTTCATATTCCTTAATTGCGAATCGCAAATTGCGATTCGCAATTAAGGAATACCTCCTCATTCATTCCTATGGGCCCAGAGGCCCATAGGAATGAATGGGAAGACATTCTCAATTCTGCGATTAGCAATTAGAGAATCGCAAATTGAGAATGCAATTTCAAGGGTGCCAGGGTGTCAAAAGGACACCCTGTTGCACCCTGAAATGTGCATGTGTGCACATGTGGCACACATACGTGCCCTAAGGGCATGTATGTGCGCCACATGGCACTTTAAAAATGCAAAATAGTGCATTTTTAAGTGAAATCGTAAGTTACCACCAACTTGAAGTTGGTGGTAATTTGCGATTCCTTAAGCACAAATCACACAACTTGGGTGCTTCTTACATTGCATTTAAGGAATCACAATTAGCGATTCCTTAAATGCAATCGTAAAATAGGGAATTGCAAAATTTGCGATTCCTTATTTTGCGAGGGGTTTCAGTGTGATACATTGCACACTGCTAATTTATGATCGTAAACGCCGAAATTCTGCGACTTCGGCGTTTGCGATCGCAAATTGGCTTCATACATATGGCCCTTATTCTCTTATTTTTGTCATCCTCAGGCCCCTGAATGCAGATGTACTCCTTTTACGTGTCAGAGAAAGAGATCTGAATAGGAAACCAGTAGCGGAGGTGGGAGAGGCTCCCCTCCTCTTCCTGTCATGCTTGCCCATTGCCAATGTTGAAGATCAGGCACCAGAGAACAAGAAATCCCCAATAATAGTCACAGACACAAACGAAAGACACAGCAAAGACCTGCTTGTCAAACTTCCCCCCTGACCAGCCTCCTCCCAACCATTAGCAAAATTACAATTCCAGCAGTACTAGTAAAGGCGTAACATCAACCCATGGTCAAGGCTTGAGTTTCTCGATTACTGCACATGGCTTGTGACCCAATGGTGTGCATGCTCTGCCCGTCACATGGCTGATGTTGACAGGTCGAGTACAAGATACCCTAGAACTTCCCCAAGATGGATGCCAATATCCTCACAAGAAAGATGCACAGCATGCCAGTGAAACTGCTGCCCCATGGCACAGCACAACAAACATGCCACACAATCAAAAATGGCATATGCCCTGTCTGCCAACATTACATTGCTCCCACACCATTTAGAGGTGGGCAAACTGCAGGGTTTCTGACAGTGGAGCTTCAACTAACTTCACTGTTGGAACCCATGATGTGATGGCCTACCCGCCAGCGGGTCCCTGGGTATCAGGGACAGTAACCCTGCTCTATTAAAGGCGGGGCAACTATCACTTTTATCCGCTGCCAGTGTCAAACTAAGGCAAGTAAAATTCACATGTCGGTAGGGCCGGCTGTAGTGCTGGTGGTGCCCGGTGGACAGTGCTTCCTGGCGCCCCCCAATGACCTCCTTCTCCTCAGATTCCCTCACTACCACCCTTTAACTGTGCCCCTCAAGCCTCCTTAACCACGCACCCTCACATGCATTTATGCATGCAGCTCTTTGATGGCAGGTAATGGCTCACTGTTCTATCTTAGAAGTTAAACTTATAAACTGAAGTAACAAAAGGAACTCTCTGACAAAAACACTGACCCACTGAACTATTTACATTATATGCACATTGTGATCTGCATGGTAGACGTGCTTTGCAGCATAAGCCCTCTGCGCTACCTTATGATGAGTAAAAACCTCCACTTGACAAAACTCCATCCCTCTCCAGCAGCTCCATCAATCAACAGAGTTATCTTGACATTTTTATTGTGCCAGAAAATTGCTGGAGGCCAGGAATGCTGCTGCAGGTGCTTTTAATTCCATAATATACTTCCGAAAACGGCGCCCTTCCCCTGAAGTCGACGCCCAGTGCGGTGGCACTGGTCGCACCACCCTAGAGCCGGCCCTGCATGTAGGCAGAAAACTCCTTACATATCAGGGTCATTGATATTTCTATTTTAGACACAGAAACTCTGTTTTGGGGATTTCTTTCAGAATAAAAACATTGAAATACCTAACGCTTCGTTTTTCTACTTTCCTTTATAAATCATTTTGGCTGTCTCTCCTTTTGCTCTTTGCTATATGTCTCTCCCTACTTTGCCTACCTCTCTACCTCATCTCTATCTTTTACCCTTTTTAGGTCGAGCCCCGAGTAGCGCGCAAGCGCTGCTCTGCGAGACTTATAGTTAGGGAGTTTGAAAAGCTGACCAGACGCTCGTGCGTCATGGCCTTTTACCTGCGGTTACGCGCGAAGCAAACATGTGTTTCCAATTATCGTGCCCAGACGCGGGCGCGATAATTGGAAACACATGCCGGCCGTGCGGGGAAAAGGCCATGACGCACGAGCGTCTGGTCAGCTCTGCAGGCTGCCGCGCTCGCTCGCCCCCGCTCCTCTCTTGTTTTGTTTGAAATTCGGCCACTAGATGGATGTGTGTTGCTCCTGTTTCACGCCACAGGTTAATGACTTCCCTATTATTCTTGGTGCAGGAGGTTAGAGAGTGGGTGGCAGGCCGAAACCACATGAAAGCTCGTTTTAGGCTCGAGGAACAAAGAGGACCTCGAGCAGAGCCAAGCATCTGGCTCAACCCTTCAGTGGCTCGCCCACCTTTAATAACCCACTATTTCAATGCGCAGAGTTCTTCTGTTTGGCTGCATTCTAAGCAATCCTGGCCTAGCCTGTTGTCACCGTACAATCTTTATATCATTATAGACGCCAATAGAGGGCGCTCGCACATTTCATAGAACCAAAGCCGAGTCCACTACAAAAAGCAGATGGCAAACAAGGGAACGGCTTCAAATTCATCTCAAATTCCAGGAATTCCAATCGCTGCAGCGATCATTCTAAACCACGCAACTATGGAAATAACAAATCCCATCCAACTTAGAACGGTGTCCGGTAAACTAATCACATACAAGTGAAGGGTGGAAAGATCTTGGAGCGCTTTCGTTATGTGCAATTGGTTTTGTAAAATTGTGCACGAGAAAGAACATACCATTTGGCAGGAGACTCCCAGCCGAACAGTATGGACTACGCTTGCATCTTGCGGTACAGGTATGACACGCCCTGTGTTGTGTGCAGCGGGAGATGCTTACCAGCACACTGTACACGCTGTCGCACTGCCAATGTTCAGAATATGCAACTCTTGCCAGGGCTTCCAGACTGTTATTGGCAAGTTACTGTCAGCACTTGCACTACATTTCAGAGGATTCGACCTGTATTTCCGGTATATGGGAAGAGGGCGTGTGCAGAGGTCTACGGGTGCGCAGTGTAATCTTTGGACATTTCAGGTCACAGTGATCGCAATCCGGCGCCTGCCTACAGTGACCCCCCGACTCACGGCCGACGGACACTGCCCCAGCCCTAAAGTACAGCAGAGGCACTGGTATAGTAGGAAATATAGTACAACTGCTTAACAGATCTGGTGCTAAGCTGAGGATCCTGCGTTCCAACTCGAAAGATTTCAGTCAATGAACTAATGACTGCTGTTCTATAATTAACCATCTGTAGGCAGGCAGAGAAGAACCAACCCAGCTTGACTCAAAGCGGCTACAGGAAGATCTGGGAGATAGCACATGTGAGAGAGTTTAAATAAGTTATTAAACTCATAACGAATATGTGCTGGGTGAAAAGTTCCAGAAGAATTCCGATGTAAAAATCTTGAACATCTTCTCCATGTGCGATACGCTGTAAATGTCCATGCGCCCCTGACGTTCAGACCGTATTGTTTCCGTTAGATTATTTCGGCCCGGGCACCAATTACATTCCATGGGTTCCTTGTTACTTTTTTTATATTTTTATATTGCACTTAGCAATTATTCAGATATTAGTGCATGGATCAGTTGCATTGACTCGCATCTGAGAAAAAGTATCCCAAGTCCAAGACCGGTGAGCGCTGCCGCCGCCGCTTTCCTGCTGCTGGTTTCCTTTTCCACACTATCAATATACTCTCCCCAACATAGGCTCTGATCTTGGGAGCTGCAGCCACTGCTTTGTTTTCGAGAAACGTGTTGTCGCTTCCCTCCACAGCAGTTCAGTTCTAGTACTGCTCCTATTGTAAGCACCGGCTCGAACAAACACCACTTTTCTGAAGTAGACCTGCAACGTGTCTGTGCTCCGTAGAGGTATTTATATGGGGACTGACTGACAATTTAGATGGCGCCAAGAGACCCAGTCAGCTCGTAAGAACTCACTCGTTAGCCAAGCAGACCGGTCTTCATTTTTTTCTTAAAGAGAGATCGAGGCAGAGATGAGCAGGAGAACTTTCGCACCATCAATCGGGCACTCGCCTTACTCCGTAGGAAGTGACGTTGTATTCAGGGATGTACACTTAAAGACCAATAACCAGGGCCACTGGAATTATGAGGAGTGGAGCACCAAATGATGCGGAACCTGGGTTGACTAAATTATGTGGCAAGTAAAGGACAATTATGCAGCATAATGCAGCTTTTTGATAGTTTTACGTCATTATTTTGTAATTTTTATATGGTAATACAGTTTCAAACATTTCAAGTCATTAGTACCCTTCGCGCAAACACATGTGGCCACGTTTTTATTAACTTTGGATCCATTTAAGCTAAAAACGTTTTTATTTGTTAAAAACCTGCAGATTATGGCGCAGATGATGGATTATGTGGCAAATCCATAATTATGCTGATCTTGGGAGCTGCAGCCACTGCTTTGTTTTCGAGAAACGTGTTGTCGCTTCCCTCCACAGAAGTTCAGTTCTAGTACTGCTCCTATTGTAAGCACCGGCTCGAACAAACACCACTTTTCTGAAGTAGACCTGCAACGTGTCTGTGCTCCGTAGAGGTATTTATATGGGGACTGACTGACAATTTAGATGGCGCCAAGAGACCCAGTCAGCTCCTAAGAACTCACTCGTTAGCCAAGCAGACCGGTCTTCATTTTTTTCTTAAAGAGAGATCGAGGCAGAGATGAGCAGGAGAACTTTCGCACCATCAATCGGGCACTCGCCTTACTCCGTAGGAAGTGACGTAGTATTCAGGGATGTACACTTGAAGACCAATAACCAGGGCCACTGGAATTATGAGGGAGTGGAGCACCAAATGATGCGGAACCTGGGTTGACTAAATTATGTGGCAAGTAAAGGACAATTATGCAGCATAATGCAGCTTTTTTGATAGTTTTACGTCATTATTTTGTAATTTTTATATGGTAATACAGTTTCAAACATTTCAAGTCATTAGTACCACTGCGCGCAAACACATGTGGCCACGTTTTTATTAACTTTGGATCCATTTAAGCTAAAAACGTTTTTATTTGTTAAAAACCTGCAGATTATGGCGCAGATGATGGATTATGTGGGAAATCCATAATTATGCGAAATAAGCCCCGGCACAGAATCTCATAATTACAGTGGGCCTGCAAATAACAATAACATAATATACAAGCATTGGCATAGCCAATAGGTCTCGCCTTTGGGACCTTATAAGTGTTTAGCCATGCAACAGTTGTTGCACCAAGGATATTGTGCTGCATAACTAAATACTTATAAGGTCCCAAAAGCGAGACCTATTGGCTATGTCAATGCTTGTTCTCTCTGCTTCACCACTCCTCGCTATACCATTCTCTTTACCTTTCTGGCCATCTCCTGTCTCCCGTCCCCACCCATTTCAATTATTCTGCAGAGCCAAGACGAAAAGTGTATACATAAAGAGAAGAGAGGAGGGACCATGCAGGGGAAGAAAATTAAGAAAAAGGTAATAGATTCCACCTGATGGAATGGTGAAAATTGTTGGTGCAGTGCTTTTATTTTCACTGCAGAAAGGAGAATGCCATGTCTGAAGGGTTTTTTCTTTGTGATAATAAATATCTTACAATTAATCTACATGTTCCCGCACTATATGTACGTGTATTATTTTTAAATCATGCACTAGTCCACAAACTATCCACCTAGCCACCTTGCTGTGTTTTTCCTACAGTTGGACGAACAAGCTGATAAGACACAGATATCCATGTAAATTTTGGGGAAGATTAAAAACAATTCTGGATCCAAGTCAAAGCAGAAATGGCTTCATCAATGCTTGTTCAAGCTTTCTTTTGGTAGTATTTGGCTAGCAGACCGCATGCAACTTGAGATTTTGAGCTGTTTCTGTGGACTGCTACTTCTGAAGTTTGTAATTCAGTATTCTTTGGTACCAGAAAGGCTTAAGTAAATGAAAATGAGTGAGAATTTCCAAGTTGTCCTGAACAGGGAGGCCCAACATATTGCTTATGATGGTCTTAAATTGGCACTGCCTAAATTATGTGCATAGATGGATAATGAGGACTGGCTGCCCCCTACACACACATCTATCCCCCAGCCTTGTAGATAAAGAAATGTAAGGAGGAAAGGGGACCAATAATATGTGGTTTAGTAACTTGTAAGTTGAAGACTTGACATACGATGTACATCAGAATCACAGCTACCCCACTTATATGAAATGTGTTGTCCTGGGCAAACTGCTTATAATCACTTATTGAGAAATCTATTTAGGAAAATACACAAAGGGCGAGAAATGTGACGAGAGGGTGCAAGAAAGCAGCCAATATGACACACTGACTGGTCTGCAATAATCTGTCTGCAGTGATGGTCAGAAGGTTATGGTGTTCATCTAACTGAATTATTTAAATTTTATAAGAGAGCAACACGGAGACAAATGTGTTTACTTTTTCTCCTCACATTTATTGTAAAATAAATTAAGAAGTAGGGAAACGTTTATGTAGACTTATTTGTGCTTGAACTAGGTCTGCCAGGTAAGCTTTCTTATTTTAGGGAGCAAGGATGAAGAAGGGTGCTTTAAAGATCCGACAGTCTCACTATGCATTGACGTTTAATGAGAATCACAGTAATTAGTATAGGAGACTCCCCAGACCTGGAGCTGAAGGTTTTACATCCCCCAGTGACCTTTGCCATCCATCCTGTTTTTCAGCCATCAGCCTGCATGGCTCTTCATGGAAGAACCTGCGTCAGATGATGGAAGGCCCCACAGCAGTGATAAAGGCATCAAGAAGCGGGGACACAGGTCACTCGTGGAAAAAGCCGTGCAACCAGGGGCTGTTGTTGAAGCCGGGAATGAATGGTAACCTTAGAGCTCTGTTTGCCTTCTGGATTTTTCGCTCCTTGGCTCTCAACAGCAACACGGATGCTGCAGAGGTCGAAGGATTTGACACAGCTTCAGCGCAGTAATATCTTCCAAGGCGTGTGATATCACTTCCGCTGCCCCTGCTGTTTTAGGGAATGGAGGCCATGTCAAGAGTCCGCCGCATTGTATAGGAGTTACATTTATATAGCGCGTATTATTACCACTTCGCTTCCCCTATAAGCATCTTACCGTTCATAGGGCCTCACTTGTGTCACGACCTTGCTTTTTTCGACACTATCTGGGCCTGAAACCACCTAGTTCATTTCTCTGTTCCTCGTCCGTATGTCGCCTAATATGATTTCGTGAGATGTCATGATCAATTCACAGGGCATGTGATGTAATTTCGGGTGATTTCATCATTTTGCTAGTTCGTGGGAGTAAAACTTAAACAAATTCTACTTTTTGGTTCTGGAACGTTGTAAAGTAGGAGAGATCCCCTACAAGTAGGCTGAGAGTGAGACACAAACGAATATTTACTACTGAAAATAAACATGCTGTATGTTACTAAAAAGTTGTAAAACACCATCAAAAATCCAGCGACAAGAGTAAATGTAGGCAAAGGTTGGTTAGACAGGCCTGGCTTTTCAACAATGCATGTTAACAATGGGGTTTTACACAGCCGCTTTCACGATGTTTGTTTTGGAAAAGTAAAGTGGCCAGACGCTGTAGGGAAGGCAACAGCAAATCTGTTCTCGCCGCTAGATAACTTAATGGGTTTACAGCGCCTGCTGTAGAAATCTCTGTTCTACCTGTGACTCAAAGGTTCGGATCCAGCCAGGATTGAGGGCCAGTCAGCCTCTTACTGTCTATACATTTCATACTGGCCATGCCAGAACAATGACACCTTATTTACAGCTTTAAGTTATGTCACTTTAGTCAAGTGACTGACACGTTCTGTGGTGGAAAATGTTCCATGGGAATTAGAAACCATGCCTTGTTTGTCTCATTGGAAAGAAAGATCTGTTGTCAGATGTCAAGACGACAAGGCTCACCTGTCACTAAAGAGCATAACAAGCCTTGGGCTTTTTCCATCACCCCAACAGATGAGCACATGACAGAAAACATAAGTCAACAACACCACTCCCACCGGCTTCCTTCCAGCCTCCTCAGTACCTGAAACTGTGGACACCACCCCGTCTTGGATATAGTTCCACTAAAACCACATCATCTGTAGCAAAGCTTCTTTGTCTTCGAATAATATGTGTACCCCTATTATTTTTCAGTTCCCCAGATGAGTCTAGTTCATTAAAACAGTTGCTAATGAAACGGAAGCACTGCATGAACCCACCCACAATGAGCTTGAAAAACAGGAGAAGGCTTACTGGGAGGCGAGGGGAGCAAAATATTCAAACTTTTCTCGAAGGGCGGAATAAATACCAGTGATTTATTTTTTGCCCGATTAAAATACACTGCAAATCTGGACATCTTTTCTGGAGATCGTCAATGAGGTGTTTATATTGTATAATGCATTGTTTGAATTGTGAAAGACTGAAACAGGTCATAAATTAACATCAATACAAAAAGAACCAATTATATACATAGGGATGCAATTGCACCGAGTAAGCAGGTAAACCTGGATAGCACATAGGGCGGTCTAGGCATGTGTGGCTAGAGTTGAGCAGGCAAGTTGAGCCAGAGTCCTTATTTGCAGCCACCTTTAATGTTTATCTATATTTTTAAATTATGAACTATGAAAAAGAATGTATATAATCCACAAGGTAATTCACATGGAAAATTATGCTAGACCCAGCCCATGCTAGGAAAAGTTAGACTTTATTCAGTGCTAAATTTGTAAAAGGAAAAAAAAAATATGCAGGTGCGCAAAATGTTTCATAGGAGGCACCGCTCACCACCATGCATAGTACCACCCACTGCGTGTATACGGATGGCCACGGCTAGACTGCAGCCAGCAAGCGAATCAGCTAGCCCGTTTCATAAAAGGGGAGTTTAGTGGGCGGTGTTCTCTCTTAGAAAATGTTTCCCTTGGTGCTCTCCCTATTTCAAGAGCTGTGTAATTCCTTCGTACACTTTACCAGGGGCGGCTCCTCCACCAGGGCGGAGGAGCGTCGCCCCACTGCTTTCTCGCAGTTCGAGAAGCAGAAACATAAAATGGTAATAACTACCATTTTATGTTTCTACTTCTCGCACTGCGAGAAAGCAGAAGGGTCTGGTTGTGGGCGGGCGGGACTGCTCTGCGAGCAGGGGAGGAGTGGTGTGCCCACTCCTGAGGGCGCAATGGCTGTTTGGTCAGCCCTCTGGGGCCACCTAAACCCAGTCGCAGCCGTCATTAATCGCAGGTGGGGGGGTGGGGAGTCGAGGGGGTGGGGGTAAATGTAATAATTAATAAAAAAAAGTACCTGTCCGCCGGCAGGGTCCGCGTTTTCTCGGCTCCTTCTCCTGCTCTCCTGCCTCTGGCAGGAACAGGAAGCAGGCAGCCTCCCTCCCCTCCCCTAAGCCAATCAAAACGCTGCAATGGCAGCGCTGTGATTGGTGGGGACACCGCCCAGCCAGGGGCTTACGGGGAGGCCATTTTCTCCATGTAGGCTGCATTGATATGCATGATATGAGTGTGTATATGAGTGTGTACACAGTACACACTCATATCATGTTACATGAAAAACATTACAGAAAGGAAGTACTCATAGGAAATAGGGGCACATATACCATGCAACATGAAGTGAAATCTGCGGAATGTAACAGTGAATGCATCACTGACTTGGATTACCTTAGGGATTCTTGCAAACATTCGGAAGAATAAATACATTTTTGTTAAGAACTTCAAATACAAGGTCTGATAGGGGCGCGTTTCAAAGTCTGTTTTCAAATGTTGTCGATCCTCGGCATAAAGCCTTACCTCACACACAGTCTCATATTCTCTCGCTCTCTCTCCCACACACAGACACACTCGCACTCTCTCTCTCTCTCGCTCTGTCTCTCTCTCTCTCTCTCTCTCTCTCTCTCTCTGTCAGACTCAATAACAGACTGCCTATTAGACTTCTGCAAACAAGACAACACAAGTTTCACAATGTATACACAACACTAGTGGGCTGTCAGTAACTGTTTTTTTTAGTAGACTACCACCCGCGGGAGGGTGTGGTCAGTGACACCCACCCAGGGGTTGCTCCTCCGCTATGGCAGGGGAGCGTTGCCCCGCCCCCCTCAAAATTCGAAAAATAAAACAGAAATCAAAAAAAGTGTTTATTCGCATTTTATTTTTCTTCCATTGAATGAGGCTTGGGGGCGGTGCAAGGCAGCAGGGAGAGTGGTTAGCACTGTGATTCGGTGCGCATGACTGTTTGTCAGGCCGTCTTAGGCCGGCCAAAGCGTCATGAGCAGTGAAGCTCTCTTCAATGCCAGCAGAATTGCTGGGTTGGAGACAGAAGTGACTGGCTCGCAGTCTCACAGGGAGTGCAAATCGAGGGCGCTCAGGCCAGTCCTGACGCTGCTCTCATCCATGAGAGCAGTGTCAGGATTGGCCGCAGGAGAGGCTGGGAACCTGTGCTGCAGGAGGAAGAGACAGAAGCAGGGGCGGCTTCTCCATTAGGGCAGAGGAGCGTCGCCCCACTGCTTTCTCGCAGTGCGAGAAGCAGAAACATAAAATGGTAAAACTACCATTTTATGTTTCTGCTTCTCGCCCTGCGAGAAAGCAGAAGGGTTTGGTCTCGGGTCTGCTGGAGGGCAGGGGAGGAGTGGCTAGCCCAATGCTGCGGGCCCTGACTGTTTGGTCAGCCCTCTGGAGCCGACCAAACCAGTCATGCGCACTCTCCCTTTTCTCCATGTAGGCTGCATGCAGCCTACATGGAGAAAATGACCTCCCCATAGGCGCCCAGGTAATGGGAGGGAGGCTGCCTGCTTCCTGTTCCATGGGACCCGGCCAGGAGCTGAGACAGTGCAGGACCCAAGAAGGTAAGTTTATTTAAAAAAAAAAAAAAAATCCCCCCTGCGCGAACCCCCGTGCGACCCCCCACCCACCCCGCACCCGCGAGTCATGCCGGCGCGACTGGACAGAAGAGTGGCGTTTCAGTGAACGCGATGCAGCTGATAAGTTCTTTTTTATTAAACTTTTTTTTAAATTGTTTTTTTTCATTTGACACCCCCCCCCCCCACTTCCTCCCCGCCCCTCTACTCCGATGGCACACCAGCCACTACTGCAGCCACCGGCACAAATTAACCACTGATTTTAGAAAGGCTAGCAGGTGGATATTGTATGCATATTATTGAGTGAAGAGAAAAAAAAATAGTTCTCTTCACCCAGGGCAGCAACACTAGCAGCCACCAACAATAAGCAAACTAGAGATATGTTCCTTTTTGTTGATGTTGTTTGCTTGGGGTTTGAGACATATTATGACATTGTCCACCAGATGGACCCTTTAGTTGTTACAGCCAGGGCAAGAATCTACATTATACCAAAAAGAAACGTTAATGTCAGTAACAAAAATGCCGTGCAGAAGTAAGAAAAGTCACTGACACGATGCCTACATAACAGAGCAGTTATAGATAAAGCCTCGTTCATGCCATTGTTGGACTGGAATTTTGGGCAACTTGGCCCTGCTAGATGTATTAGCTTGAAAAGGCAAGTGTGTGGGCTGTTTTTGTACTGTCATGACCCACAGGATCAAAAAAACTACAACCCACACACTGGCGCTTTGAAGCTGACTCATCTGGCACTGCCAATCCAACACTGCTCATGGAAGTGAATGTAGTACAGTAAGGTGGCAACACCACACTACAGATGATGGGGAATCTAAACACTGGTGCTCTACGTTATCGCTGCACTGAGGTGAGCATGGAAGAGATCCTGGACAATATTGATAAAGAGATATGGGCAGATTCACATGGGGGATGCAGAACAGTTCTGGCCTGATTTCGAGTCCAAAGGGGTCTCCAAATAGATCATGTAATTAATGGGGACAGACTTAAGACGTTTTCCAAAATACAATCTGATTTTGGTCTCCTCCCGAAACAATTTTGTAACTATCAGCATCTGAGAAAAATCCAGGGCATCAGGCTTATAGCCCTCCAAGAATCCTTAATCTTACAATACACCATTACTTGGAGTACCTATAAAGGAGAAGTTTCTGGGATTTATAAAACAATGGCAGATTGTCATGCTCTATAGTTGGGTAACTGCAGAGATGGTGGTCTTGTTGGCTCTCATTTGACTATCCAGATGTAGACTTTCCTGACATATTGCACTTGCATGATAAAAATCTGTGGGAAGTCCATCTGAAGTTCAGCTATTACAAAATTCTTCATAGTTGGCACTCGTCCCGGAAGCGACTGGGAGATGCGGGCCTTAGTACTAACATGAAATGTTGGAGATGCCCTTCCCTAGATTGTGACATAGTATACATATTAAAAGATTGCTCAGCACTTCAAGGATGCTGGCAGGAAATGTGGCACATATTGATGCAATCTTTAGTGATTGTTGATCCCCTAAATAACTGGGGCAGCGCTCCTGTATTACGCTTCTTCATACGCCAAAATTACACCTTGGAGAAGTAGATCGTTTGCAACGGCTTTTGCAATGGCTAAAATCTGCATATTAAGGCTGTGGAAATGGGACAAATGCCTAACGACTGAGATTTTGTAATAGGAAATGTACAGCGTATCATCATTCGAATAGATTGCCTACAGGCTCAATGACCAGAGCGATAAGCTTGAAGACGTATGGGGCAGGTCTGACCAATCAAGATACTTGATATTACACTCCTGTGGGCTCTACATTAGCCTTGCATGGCAGGGAGTCACAGTCAGAATACTTTGGTATCTCAAGCATGGGGTGTTGAGTGAATTAGGTTTTGATCTACTCCCATTTCCTTTGTTTTATGTTATTTATTCATATTGTTTCCTTTGTTCTTTGTTCTTTGTTCTTTTCTCCTTTTACTCTTGTTTTTGTGTTAATTTGACTTATTAGCCATATTATATTCTTATAAGGATTTTGCAGAGGTAGGTGGATTGGCCAGCCACGCAAGAAGAACCTTGGGACCTTCTTAAGATCTTAGTGGTTGTGAAGGAAGACTAATGAATGGCAGGAATCTAAGGTAGCAGTAGGTAGTGTATTTGACCCAATCAGTTGCAATGCTCCTCCATTGTTACCACATGATGCAGTTAAGATATTTCAACGAGATGTGACAATGTTGTATGTTTGTTTTCTTGCAATATAAATTAGTTAACACAAACCAGAGGCGAAGGACCACAGCAATTCCCAAGGGTCCAAGGGAGGAAACAGGCTGAAAGGGACATTGGGTTCCAAATCAGGAAAACAAGGAAGAGGAAGGACAGGAAGCCTTTTCCAAGCCAAGTTAATTACTTGTTAAAAATGCCACAAGCAGAGGAACTACAAGAGAGACTGTCACATGAAAGATCCTGTACTAGTTCCACCCATAACAGCGAGTGTGCTGACTGTGGATTAAGTGACCCGAGAGGGCCCTGTTGTACTCAACTTGTTAGCAATGGACATTTGAGAAAGTGACCCTGGTGTCTTCAAGCATATCCATCCAAATACCATGTGGCTTATGTTGGAAGTTAGTATCAATGGGAGGAAGGTTCCTGCCCCGAGGGGGTGCTTATAGGACTATGCAAAAGGCTATGGGCTGCCTTAGTGCACAGTAATGTCCCATTGTCACTGGCCCACAAAGTGCCCTTTGCAGAACATTTGGGCATTATGAAGACCAAGGATAGGTTGGGCTCTATGTTCTACTATGCGCAGAGATGTAGAGTGGGT
This sequence comes from Calotriton arnoldi, assembly GCA_963921515.1. NCBI lineage: Eukaryota > Metazoa > Chordata > Amphibia > Caudata > Salamandridae > Calotriton > Calotriton arnoldi. Next base: position 5,887,790 of record CAWUFW010000139.1, on the reverse strand, counting down.
CTGTAGAACCTGCCCCACTTGCCAGCTGATTGTTAAGGCAGGAGGTAAAACCAATGCGCTGCTTGTACCACTGCCAGTTGTGTGTGTTCTACTTAAGCTGGTGGGAATTGATAGTGTTGGCCCACTTGACTTCCCATCAGCTTCAGGCAACAGGTACATTTTGGATGTGAATCATTCCACCAGGTATCCTGAGATGGTACCTCTGAGGAGGATGACTGCAATGGTGGTAGTTAGGGCACTCTGAGTAATTTTTATGGGTTTGGCTTTCCTAAGACAGTTATATCTGACTGCAGCACAAACGTTATCTCCTCATTCATGAGAGAGTTGTGGGCAGATGTTGGTGTGCCTAACGCTTCTCCAAGACTTACCACTCATATATGAATTGGTTGGTGGGAGATTCAATAAAACCCTTAAGAGCAAGATTGGAACTCTACTGAAGAACCCCTGGAGAAAGTGGGAACTTCTCTTACCATGTCTCTTATTCACCTACAAGGAAATTGCACAGAACGGTGTAGTGTTTGGGCACTTTGAATTTCTGTTTGATCACCCAGTGCGTGATCACCTCAACCTACTCAGAAAGTGTGGAAAGGAACTTCAGCGTCACTTCAAAAGAATGTAGTGCACCATGTGATTGGCCTCAGGATGTTGAGATCACAATACATAAGTAAGGTGAAGAAAAACCTTTAGGTGAGCCCAGAGCTGATGGAGTGATACGACAGAAAACAATGCTGACTGGATGCCGGGAAGGGGGCGGTCAGGAGGTGTTGGTGCTAAAGTCCATTTATCCTAGAGCTTTGTAGGACAAGTGGTATGGGTAATACAACGTAGTGCAGAAGGTTTAAAAGGCCAATTCTTGGTGAACACAGATACCATGGCGGGACCCAGGAAGGTTTTCCATGTGAACCAGCTTACGCCATAAGCCTAGAAAGATAACATTGTGAATGTAATGGCATTGCCTAGGAGGTTGAGAAATACAATGAGCCTCTTCATGACGTACTGCATGTTGATGTGAAGGATTGTTCTGTGGAGGGGATACTGCTTGCCCCTGAACTAAAACCTGAGTAATGGAGAGACTGTAGAGAGGTACTAGGGCATATTACTATCTCTTCTCATTGACTCCACGGTTGACATCTGTCCATGTCAGTGAAGAGCAAGACTTACCGGACGCCTGAGTCTCGGTGTGCATCAACCCAGTGGTGCTGGCGCTCAAACAAGAATCAATATGTTGGTGCTTTTGGGTGGGTACCAAGACTTCAATGATTCACTAAGACAGATGCTCACCCAATACCTGAAGCTAATGAACTCATGAATCAGCCGGGTGCTGCTTGCTATTTGAGCATTTTTTGTTAAAGCGTTTTATTGGGTTTTTCATATGATATGCTTATACAATGCTAACCATTATGTAACCCCTCCAACCCTCTACAGAACATCAAAATGATATGTATATACTCTGATAGTGCTGCATCAAAACGATCATAAAGCCCATAGCCTTGGGGCATGCTATCTCTCTGCAGTCTTTGTCCATGTATTGTAATACCAGATGCCAGGTTTTCAGGAAGTTGTCTTTGATCTGGTTCCTTGACAATCATTCCATTGCAAGAGTGTCCCATACTTTGTTTTACCATATGTTTATAGTCAGCACTGATGGCTGTCTCCACATTCTAGCAAATGCAATCTTGGCAGTAATCAGCAATTGAGACACCAAGGGCCATTCATTTTTCCATATATTCTCCAAGGGTCGCTGGTTTCATCCCTACCACCAGGCCTCCGGGGTCTATAGGGATTGGGAAGACTAGTATCTCTTTAACTACTGTCAGAACTTCTTTCCAATATGTTGTCAGGCCCAGACATGACCACCACACATGGATCGGATCTACCTTCCCCCCACGCCCTCTCCAGCAGACATTTGTTTTTTGTCTATACCATTTACTTAGTTTGTCTAGAGTTAAGTATCAGAACATCATTATTTTAAGTTGAGCCTCTCTATGTTGAATGGATTTGTTTATTCGGCTTGTGTCGCTCCAATAATAAATCTACTCTTTCTCTGTGAGTTTGACCTGCAGCATACTGTTCCACTTGTCCATGTGTTTCAATTTTTTGGTCTCATGCCTATATAAATTAGAAACTGCACCTTTTGTGCTATCTAATGTTCTGACAAATTTTTCAAATTCTGTTAGTATTCTTGTTGCCGCTGCTTTATTGGAATTGTAGGTCACCCAGTGTCATGGCTTCTAAAACCTGGGTCTTTCAGTTTCTGCTACTTTATATACCTTTTTACTACTTACAAATGTTCCGATTTCTCCTTTGTCATATAAATCAGCCAGCATTGTACAACCACCCTCTTGCCAGGCCTCAAAAAATTTCGCCATCAGCGCAGGTGTAAACTCAGGGTTATTTTGTGTGGGTGCATATGGTGATGGAAATGTTGCTAAGCAGTATCTCATAACTAGGGAGTCCCATATGACAGACAAGGTGCTGGTTTTATGACGTGCATAGATTGTTTGTGACAGTGATTATAGAGCAGCCATAAGAGTTCTCACAGTGAACACCCCTGCCCAATGCTTGCTGGAACATCTTTGGAACCATTCAGCTATAACTGAGCTGCAAGACATTGTAATAACTTCTTATGTCCAGGAAGCCAAGTCCACACTTATTCGTTGTTGTCTTAGAGTTGTCATCGAAAACCTTGCTGGTTTCCCTGCCACAAAAAGGACAAGAGGATTTTCCATGGCCTCAGGACAAACTCTAATGGACAGGGCTTGGAACACATATACCAGCCTAGGCACCACCGACATTTTCAGGGGGTTTATTCTCCCTATCCATGAATGCAACAGGCGAATCATCTCCACAATTTGTTTTTCATTTCTTCTGTCCTGGGGAGGGGGAGAGGGGTTTGATCACTATTGATTTGACCAGTAGTTACTGGCAGGTCACTTTAGCACCAAATGTCAAGAAGGAGATGGCATTCTATACACCAGAGTGATAATACCAGTTTAGGCTAATGCATTTTTCGGCTGAAGAACATTCCTGCCGCTTTCCAGCACCTGGTGAAACAGGAGTAGAAGAGTTATGTATGGCCTACTTGTATGGTAATTCAGTATTTAGTTATTCATGGGAGGACCAGCTGAGGCACCTAAACAGATGTTGGTCAGGATACAGGGAGCCTAGCTGACCATCACAGCAAAGACGTGCCAGGTAGGGCAGTCCTCTGTGATATTCCTTGGACATCAGGTAGGCAACTGGAAGATCTATCCATTGGACACCAAGATCAAGTCTGAGTTGCAATGGAAAGTTCCCACTACCAAGACCCAAATGAAAGCCTTTGTAGGAATCACTAGCTGCTATAGGAATTATGTGGCGAAACTTTATGAGACCATAGTTGCCACATTGACAGCCCTGACATCCAAGATACATCCCAAGAAAGTGATATTGACAGAGGAGTATCAGAAAGCTTTTGAGGACCTGAAGAGAGCACTGAGTGGTGGCCATTTGGATGAGGTGTGTGTGTGCGAATTCATGGGTATCTGATCACCTTGGGCAAGACTCTCCAGAATCCTTCCCAGGACACCTTCTTTATCAGGGCCGGGTTCTGCATGATTTTTGCATTGGTGTATCTTCCATAGAACCAGACAATCAGCTTCCAATACTGCTGCTATGACTTCAGTGCCAAGAGTGTTGAGAAAAGAATGTCTCCTGACCCAAGCGAGATGTTGGCATTTATTTTTGTCATAGGCCAGGTTATGTATGAGACACCTGCATGTTTTCTGGTGTCTCCATTCTCTCCCCAGAGTTTTGAGGGGCAGAACACTGTCAAAGAGACAGGAGTATGAAGCGATGTTGAATGGTTCTCTACAAAGTAGAATGACTGCCAGCAGCCTCAAGTGGACCCCCGGAGATTCAGGATCCACTGTCATTTGTTATAAAGCATAGGATTTCCAAGGGAAGGGAGGAAAAAGGCGTTGATATATGTCCCCCTAAAAATGGTAGAAAGCATACAAACAGCTTTATAATACAGAAGCAAATAAGCTACCAAATTGCAAGAAGACATGACATGTTCCCAGGTTCATTAAGCTTGTGCAATGGTAAAAATGGTGTCAAGAAATACCAAAATTAAATTGGTTCAATGTATACTGCCACAGGACATGCACCCATGCACAGCCATGTACAACAGGAACAAGATGCTTACAATCACAAGTAAAATACTCCTGAAGTAAGACAAAAGCTTTTTCCCTCCCCCCGGGTTAGAGTTCTTTCAACGGTGGTCCTTGGATCAATGCAGCAAGCCTATGAATCCATAGGTGAAACACAGGCAGGGATCTCACCAAACCTCTTGTGGGCATAGTTCACATGGCTAGACCAGTATGGAGACAATCTCAGACCTGCCAGGGACCATGCAGGGTACATTTAGATATGGGAAGGCCCCTGCTCTCTTCCCAGAAGTCAAAGACAACCCCAATGATATAGTTCACAAATATTTCCTTGATACTATCCTACACTATAAAAGATGTGAGATAATTATAACAAAAATCAGTATAACATTAACACGATTGAGTATGAGAAAGGATTAGTGTTAACAGATTTTCTTAAAAGCTAACAAGAACAGGTGCTTGATTTTATTTTGCTCTGATGAAAATATAAACCTTCGAATCCCCTTATACATCTTAGGTCCTCAAGGGTTTGTGTACTTCTTGTGTTTTGTATACATTGATTCTCTCTAAACAATGTGATCATTTCTTTTTACCCCACTCACTGCACATTTGGCTGCAGCACGGGGAGATATATTTGCAAAGACTGTACATATTGTTAGGCTCAGGAGCTGCTTTCATATAGTATTGCTGGAGCCGAGCAGTGCACCAAAAGAAAAGGTTCACAGTATGATCTCATTAGTACAGAGCTGTTTCGTGTTACCGACCCAGGGAGCAGGGATCGCAGGTCATACATGGTGATAATTGCTGCTAGTTACAACACTGACAATCATCAGGCAATATTTAAAAGAAGGCATTGGAAATGGCAAACAACCCCATAATGTGAGGGAGTGCTGATCTTATTGCATCCCACTACTGCTGGCTAGGTTTGGGCAACATAAAGAAAAACTCAAGGGAACGAAGAAGCTATTTAACTTTAGCACCGGGACTAGCAAAAAAAAAAATCACCCTGAATTGTAAAACAGGGTTGTGGTGCTGCATGGCACCAGCTGTGCAAGCTTAAGGAATAAAAAACACCAGAACACAAGTGTGGGTAATAAAAAACATGCACAGACACAGGAGACAAAGAAGTAAGATCCACAGAGACAAGGCACAAACAGACTTGGCCAATTGTGCAGGTCTGTGTTTGCTTGCTTTTGCATATTAAAGCCAGACCATTTGGCTTGGCAATGCTTGTTGTCTGTGTTTGAGGTCTCTAGATTTTACTATTTCCGTCTCCAGTTTAATATGGGGAAGGCTTATTAAGGTCCCGGTTTGAAAGGAATGGACCATCCACTCTTAGAGTTTCACATTTTTGTATGCAGTGATTCTTGATGAAAATTAGGTCCAAAGTAGAGGCCTTATGGGGGGGCCATAGGAAAGCTGTAATGCTGTAAAAGCCCTTTTGATCTTTTTACTCCCGGAGGGTGCCCAAACCACACTTTGGTCAGCGGAGGAATTGGCTCACCATATTTTAAGGCGAAGCTAGGCAAGGAATACCAGTGATGTCGCTCCATCCTAAGTAAGGCCTGGTGGGCAAGTGGTAGAAGGACCAACAGGTAAAGGGTTTCCAGCTGTGGAGTCAACTGCAGTTCTGCTGTCAGAAACCAGGGGTCTTCTCCATCTCTTAATGGAAGAGGGAAGTGCGATGTTGGCAGGTTGGGTATCTGCTGTTATATGGTTGATAGCCTCATCTCCCAACTTGTAAATGACCCTCTTTTCCTTTTCCCAGTGGAGACTGAAATTTATTAGGAAAATCTGATCCCTAAGAAACCATCAATAAAACTCTTTTTGCTGCCATTTTGGCTGGTGCAACATCAGCCCCTGGGGTACCACTTTGGGAGCATATAGGGGAAAATATGCTCAGTGCGACAAATCACATTTAGGTGCACCATTACAGTTAGGTGCAACACTAGTGAGAGAGTGGGAACAATTATTGGTCACAAATCACATTCAATTGTAAATTCACTTGTTGGAATAATATCACGTGTAGGGGCAAAATCAGCAGTGGTGCAATATCAGCAGGAGTTTAGAAACATGCTTAAGGGCAAAAGTATATTTAGGTACAAAAACACCCTTGGTGCACCATCTACGGGGATGTGCACACTTAGGAGCAAAAATCACATTTAGCTGCACAAACAGATTTAAGTGCAACATCTCTTGGTGCAAAGTCAGCTGGAGTGTGCTAATACAACTAGGTGCAAAACCACTCACAAACCAAATGTGGTAGTAAGTTCTTGCGTTAGGTGTAAACGATGTGCATCAGTATGACATCACATTGACTTGCCAGCACATTAAGAAGCAAATTTACCAGTGGTACAATGTCAGCATCACACTTTTAGGAACAAAAATGCACCCCCCATTGCAGTAAATGGATATTTTACTTCACCATCTATATGCTGTAATGGGAACCACTCTTTAGCCAGGTGGAAGGACGTACCTAATACCCAGTAGCTAACCGTGAGATTGAAATACTTCACTTTCCACATCCTTAAAGGAGAATCCACCCTGCCATTTCTTCATTCCTTCCCTTCATGCTTTTTTCCTTTTTTTGCCCTTTCTCCCCCTACCTTCTTTATTTCACCTTTGCATCTACTCAACTTTTTTCGCCCCATCATTATACGTACATTCTTTTTTATCTTATTCTCTTACTCTTTCTATTTTCCTCTCTCTCTGTTTCCTTACTTTCAACATTTTTCTTGTTGTTTTCTTCATTGTGCAGCCCAAGGACATAGCCCTCTCTTATAATATTCCCTAAGGGTGCTATTAATTAGCATTTGCAACCGAGGCCAATGAAGGTAAGGGGCAACAACACTTAGGCTGCTAAAGCAGGGGGTTTACTATGCCACTGTATGTGTATATGTATATATATGTATCTTCCGTTATTCATCTATATATTCACTGAAAAAAACAAAGGTTAAAGGGATGTTGTAGTGAGGTGAAAATGTCAGTCAAATCATGCTGTTTTAAACTAACAAAACCATTGAAATTCACCAGTTATAGCTATCTCAAGTAACTGTAACTCGTGCCTTAAAGTAACCATAACTCGCCTCCCTGCGATGCACTGTGTTGTTATCAGTGATGTAATGTTAGATGTTGCAGTGATGTTATCAATGATGTCATAGAATATGTCATGAGTGGTGTAATATGGGAGGTAATTAGCAGTGCATGATGAGGGTGTCCACCTCTCCCTTTGGCTCTCTCGGGTATCTCGCCTTGTGCGACGTGTGCGGTGTGTGGTTGGGCACTGGCCAGGACCGTGCCCAACCCCCCGCCACCACGAGCGGTTGACTATGTCATGTAACAGTATAAAGGTTGTCATCTGAAGTAATGAAAACCTACTGGCTTTGTCAAAGAGTCAGAACACTAAAATATAAAAGTAGCGGGCCTATGGGCTTTATCAAGGGGTCAGCACATCAACACATATAAATCAGACTTGTTGTCTTTGTCAAAAAGGTACCAATAACTATAATCAAATGTATATTTTATAAATTCAAATATTACAATATTCACTAATGTTAGAAATGGGATCTCTGGTTGGCTAAGGCTTGCGCCAAAGCCAGGCAGAGGCCACCACTCTAGTCAGGGCGAGGGAGTTACACGCCGACGATAACCCCTGCTCACCCCCTTGGTAGCTTGGCACGAGCAGTCAGGCTTATCCCGGAGGCAATGTGTAAAGCGCTTGCGCAATACCCACTCAGCAGCAACACACTAGGCACACCACAAAAGGAGACTCCACACAAGGTTATATAAAAATAGCCTTTGTATTATAAAAACACATTAGAATATAATCACACAAGGTACACTGTGCCAACTGGCACTAGGCAGTATTTACAGGGGACTATATACAGGACCGGGCCAATCGGGCCACGGTCAGAACCATCCGAACAGGTAAGTAAAATGTAAACCACAACCAGTAATCACTGGTACCTAAGCATTATATCACATTAGACATAAAACATATTAGGCCCACCTCATCAGCATAAATCACATTACGCAATAGGCCTCACTAGCCCAGATCAAGTGCACACCGCACCTTCCCAACTGACCCCAGGCCAACTGGCCTCTTCTCTGGGCTCAAAAGCCCTATGTCCCGCAAAAGTCAGGGCTGGCTGCACATGCAGCGAAGTCAGAGTGCGCAATTGCGCAAGCTAAACGTGGCAGCTGCCCACTACTTGCTGGGCAGCTGTGAAAATGAACACGGGCACCAGCGTGCCCCCTGAGCCCCTCTCTGGGACTCGCAATTTAAAAGGAACCTGTCCCCCAAGGTTGCAGCGGCCTGCGCTCTCGCAGGGCAGCTGGGAATGGCACGGGCACCACTGTGCCTTGTGAGCCCCACTGGGACTCCACCACAAAGAATATGCCCACTGTCAGGCGGGGCAGCTGTGGCAAGGAAACTGGCACTAACGTGCCTCTCAGCCCCACTCCGGGACTTCTACAATAATGCCCCCAAAAGGAAATCAGCACGGGCACCTCAGGGCCCCAGGGAGCATCCACGCGGCTCCAGGCACCGACAATGTGCCTCGGGGAGCCCCACTCGGGGGACTCTTAGAAACCAATGTTGCCCCACGTTGCAGCTGCCCACTGACAGACGGGGCAGCTGGAGAAAACAAATACCACTCCCCCTGGTGCCTCGCGAGCACCAACAAAGCGAAAACGGCCTCAGCCCCACTCACCGGGCTCTCTGGTGCCGCTCCTCTTCCCGCGCCGGCTCCACAACACGCGGGGCTCTCTCTGCTCATGAGAGCCCCGCCTCTACTTGGGCACAGGCGCCGAGGGTCCTCCTCACGTCACCTCTTCCCGGCTCTGCAGGCAAGGCTCCCCCGGTCTTCCTGACAGACGCGGGGTCGGACCACACGCGGGGCTCCCTCCGGTACACGGGGGCCTTGCCTTCCTTGGTCAGACTTCCTTTGGCCACAGGAGCGCGGGGTAGGCTCCCGTCTGCTTCCTGCTTCTTCCTTTGGGCACCGGAGCGCGGGGTAGGCTCCCGTCTGCTTCCGGCTTCTTGCGGAGCGCCCTGCCCACAACCAGGCCGCCCTGCCTGGCTTCCGGGTCGCCGCGGGCAGCGCGGCGGCCCTCTATGTTCTCGGTGGCGGCGGCCTCACGCAGGGGGCACAGATCGGCGGGGTGGGCTCCCGATCCGGTTTTAAAAGTATAACTACGCGGGGTGGGCACCCGCGAAACAGCACAAATACGGGGGAATCTCCACGCCGGGGATTCCCTTCTAAAATGATCGCAGCTCCGTGCTGCAACTAAAATTAGAAGCGCTGCTCCTACGCTGCAGAGAGCAAAGCGCTCTTCAAAAATAAAAGCCAAGCGCTCCCAAGGCGCTAGAATCAAAGTCCGGGGAAAGCCCTTCAGGAGAAAGGGGGCAAAGGCTGGGCCCAGGCAGGCCAGCACACAGGGCCCTCCAGCAGGGAGGCAGTCCCTCGTGGCGGTTCCTCCTGGAACCCAGCAACAGCAACAAGCCCCCAGTCACAAGAACAGCAGAACATTTTTTATGGGGTCACAGCCCCTTCTTTTATACACCTTTTCCTTTGTCTAAAGGTGCAGGGTTTAGGGAAAAACCAGATGCAACTGGTTTGGGGGAGCTTTGGAGCACTTTGTTTTGCTCAGCTCCTCTCTCCTTTCACAGGACAGGCTAGGGACATCAGACGCACCACAGGGGTGGAGCCAGCATTGTGGAGGGAAGGCACAGCCCTATTCAGGTCCCAGGTGCAACTCCTCCCTCCCATCTAGATGCAGATCTCCCTATTCACCACTGCGCTGACTCACCCTGCCCCTCCTGGAGCCACACACACCTCCCAGCCCCTGTCACTCACAAAGCCAGACATGCAATTCACATCAGGCAGGCAGACACAGAGCACACATAAATGCCAACTTCTAAAAGTGGCATTTCTACACCAGTCATAATAAATCTGCGCACACCATTGCGCAGCATTTATTCTCACGAGTTCGCACATACTAAACTCGCCCCTGCACTCCTCTCACACCAGGAATTACCATGGACACCCATATCCCCCATGCATTCCTATGGGAGGGCAAGCCAATCTCACCACACGCACTCAGAGTGCGCCCGCACTTTACACTGGGACACAGTGCTAAAGTGCGCAGAGGCCTAAAACCACCAACACTACACAGGGAAAAGGCTAGGAGATAGGCAAAAAGTTTAGGGGTGAACCTGCCAAAAGGGCCAAGTCCAACACAACCCCCTTCCAGCCAAAACGCAGGGCAGACCAATCACCACCGTGATGGGCTTCCCTGCTTGGGGCGATAGAACACGGACGCGGGCCCGCAACTGCAGGGACACCCTCCTGTTCTACGCCACGGTGAACCCATGTGGTTCCTTCTGAAAAAGCTGTCCGGAGCAACTGGGCTACCCCACTGGTACTCCCTAGCTGTCCGCGGCCAGGACCAGGCCCTAGGCCATCCAGATGCCACTGGTCCTTGCCCATCCACAGAGTGGGGGTAGTAACCCCTGGCACATAGTAGCCATTCTCCACTCTTCCCCTCATCAGGGCAGGTCTAGACTGCCACTGATCCTCCAGCCTAGGGTCGGCACCCTCAGGCGGACCAGAAGTCACGGGTGAGGCTCTCCTCCCCCTACCTCTTCTTCTAGGGCTCCGCACTCTCCTCCTTGGAGAGGCACCCTCAGAACACAACTCTCCCACCAGTTCAGGACCTCTCTCCAAAAACTGGTCTCCCAACCTAGGGTTTAACCCCTCAGGTTGCCCCGGGGTCAGAGGCGAGGACTCCCTCCCTCTGCACCCCCTTCCAGAGTTCTGCACCCTCCCAACTGGAGCGGTACCCCTGGAAGATGAACCGGTCAGGACACTGGTTACAGATGTCCTTTCCTCCAGATCAGGCGGATCCTGAACCTGGCCTCCCAACCTTGGGGCTGAACCCCACGGCTGAGCATTTGCCTGGCACACCAGGACTTCCGGGGCGCACACAGCAGCCCCCCGAGGGTAACACATGACTCATGTGTTGCGTGACAGTCTGCGTGGCGCAGACCTCCCGACCCCTGTCCATCTGACAGTGCGCAGAGATCCCCCACGACAGAAGTGGTGTCACCATGGTCACTTCTAGGAGACTCAGCCCTTCTGGCTGGCCCCTGACCCACTGGTTCTTCCACTGGGGAACACATCCCCCTCTCACCCCTCAATCCGGACTTCTGTACCCTCCCAACTGGAGCGGCACTGCCAGACACCAGAACCACTGGAGCTCTATTTACAGATGCTCCAGGTTCTCCAGACACTAGGAGATCCTCCTCAAATGGACTAACAGGACAGCCTAGGCTCCCAACCTGGTGTTCCCTGAAGAAACCATCCAGGCTCTGAGACTGGGTTTCGGGCACCTGGGGACACTCAGTCCCACACTCACTCCTACTCCACTGAGACAGGACGTGAGCCCCTACACCCCTCCCACTACACTGGGACCTAGCTGGGCTACACTGAACCTCTTCCCCAATACAGGACGGGAAGATACCTGAACCACTACTTTCGGGATCACTCCCCAATGCCTCTTCAGAACCTTGGGCCTCCACCCAGAGGTCTGCCTCACATGCAAACTCCCATAGATCAGAAAACCCACCTTCCAACAGGTGTTGGCGCAACCCCGGCAAACAACAACTGAGCAGGTGCTCTCTGATAACCAGATCGAACAGTCCTTCAAAATCCTGTTCCGTGTTAACCGTTACCCAATCAGCCAGTGCATCATTACATTCATCCGAAAAATCCACCCAAGACTGGTGAGACAGTTTCCTACTGCCCCTGAACTTCAACCTGTACTCCTCTTCTCTGGAACAAGGTACCATATTTTGGGAACTGGGACTTCCTGCACTGGACTGTATATTGCTGCCACCACTGGACTCCACCCTCACTGGGGAATCCAGAAAACTACAACTGCACTCAGGGGATAATCTACCCTCCCGAGCTAATTTCTCCCTGGCGAAGGCCCTCTCAGCCTCCGCCATCCTCTCCTGCGCTAAGACCCTCTCGGTCTCTAGCTTTTTCTCCTCCATACTCAGCTGCGCTATCTCCCTGGTATGCTCTAACCTGAGCTTCTCCAAAGCCAGCTGATGCTCCCTTTCTTCCCTCCTATCCACCCACTCCTCTGGGGACAGGAAAAGGGATGGGGCACTGCCCCCGACACTGGACCCAGCAAGGGACTCCCTATCTATGGGGTCCTCACTATCTACTGGCGTCCCTGTCCTGTCACTTTCTTCCTCCTCTTCAGACTCCTCAGGGCCCCCTCAGACCCACCACCCTCTTGGCGTGCGGCCAGGGCCCTCTTCTCCTCATTGCGCTCACAGTCCCATTCATCCTTTTGCCATTGGATCAGGTTGTCCCTCAGTTTTGACTGGGTGTCTGACCCACTCACTGCTATGTCTCTCTCCTTACAGAAGTCCACCAACTCCCACATGCTGTATCTAAACAGACCACAAAAATTAAAAGCAGACTCCATTTTGGCAGGACGCTCAGGGACACGTGCAACACAGGAGACCTAGGTTTCTGAGCTGAAGCAAGAGTATACAATTTACAAATGACACTTTTAGGAGAAGAATTAAAACAAAACTCAGAACAATAATCCCCACACACGTGATTATCTAAATGTAGAGTTTGTAGTGCAACCAGTTGTCGCTGTGGTACTGCGCAAACGCAAGTCCAAATCCTCACCGCTGACAACCAATGTTAGAAATGGGATCTCTGGTTGGCTAAGGCTTGCGCCAAAGCCAGGCAGAGACCACCACTCTAGTCAGGGCGAAGGAGTTACACGCCGACGATAACCCCTGCTCACCCCCTTGGTAGCTTGGCACGAGCAGTCAGGCTTATCCCGGAGGCAATGTGTAAAGCGCTTGCGCAATACCCACTCAGCAGCAACACACTAGGCACACCACAAAAGGAGACTCCACACAAGGTTATATAAAAATAGCCTTTGTATTATAAAAACACATTAGAATATAATCACACAAGGTACACTGTGCCAACTGGCACTAGGCAGTATTTACAGGGGACTATATACAGGACCGGGCCAATCGGGCCACGGTCAGAACCATCCGAACAGGTAAGTAAAATGTAAACCACAACCAGTAATCACTGGTACCTAAGCATTATATCACATTAGACATAAAACATATTAGGCCCACCTCATCAGCATAAATCACATTACGCAATAGGCCTCACTAGCCCAGATCAAGTGCACACCGCACCTTCCCAACTGACCCCAGGCCAACTGGCCTCTTCTCTGGGCTCAAAAGCCCTATGTCCCGCAAAAGTCAGGGCTGGCTGCACATGCAGCGAAGTCAGAGTGCGCAATTGCGCAAGCTAAACGTGGCAGCTGCCCACTACTTGCTGGGCAGCTGTGAAAATGAACACGGGCACCAGCGTGCCCCCTGAGCCCCTCTCTGGGACTCGCAATTTAAAAGGAACCTGTCCCCCAAGGTTGCAGCGGCCTGCGCTCTCGCAGGGCAGCTGGGAATGGCACGGGCACCACTGTGCCTTGTGAGCCCCACTGGGACTCCACCACAAAGAATATGCCCACTGTCAGGCGGGGCAGCTGTGGCAAGGAAACTGGCACTAACGTGCCTCTCAGCCCCACTCCGGGACTTCTACAATAATGCCCCCAAAAAGGAAATCAGCACGGGCACCTCAGGGCCCCAGGGAGCATCCACGCGGCTCCAGGCACCGACAATGTGCCTCGGGGAGCCCCACTCGGGGACTCTTAGAAACCAATGTTGCCCCACGTTGCAGCTGCCCACTGACAGACGGGGCAGCTGGAGAAAACAAATACCACTCCCCCTGGTGCCTCGCGAGCACCAACAAAGCGAAAACGGCCTCAGCCCCACTCACCGGGCTCTCTGGTGCCGCTCCTCTTCCCGCGCCGGCTCCACAACACGCGGGGCTCTCTCTGCTCATGAGAGCCCCGCCTCTACTTGGGCACAGGCGCCGAGGGTCCTCCTCACGTCACCTCTTCCCGGCTCTGCAGGCAAGGCTCCCCCGGTCTTCCTGACAGACGCGGGGTCGGACCACACGCGGGGCTCCCTCCGGTACACGGGGGCCTTGCCTTCCTTGGTCAGACTTCCTTTGGCCACAGGAGCGCGGGGTAGGCTCCCGTCTGCTTCCTGCTTCTTCCTTTGGGCACCGGAGCGCGGGGTAGGCTCCCGTCTGCTTCCGGCTTCTTGCGGAGCGCCCTGCCCACAACCAGGCCGCCCTGCCTGGCTTCCGGGTCGCCGCGGGCAGCGCGGCGGCCCTCTATGTTCTCGGTGGCGGCGGCCTCACGCAGGGGGCACAGATCGGCGGGGTGGGCTCCCGATCCGGTTTTAAAAGTATAACTACGCGGGGTGGGCACCCGCGAAACAGCACAAATACGGGGGAATCTCCACGCCGGGGATTCCCTTCTAAAATGATCGCAGCTCCGTGCTGCAACTAAAATTAGAAGCGCTGCTCCTACGCTGCAGAGAGCAAAGCGCTCTTCAAAAATAAAAGCCAAGCGCTCCCAAGGCGCTAGAATCAAAGTCCGGGGAAAGCCCTTCAGGAGAAAGGGGGCAAAGGCTGGGCCCAGGCAGGCCAGCACACAGGGCCCTCCAGCAGGGAGGCAGTCCCTCGTGGCGGTTCCTCCTGGAACCCAGCAACAGCAACAAGCCCCCAGTCACAAGAACAGCAGAACATTTTTTATGGGGTCACAGCCCCTTCTTTTATACACCTTTTCCTTTGTCTAAAGGTGCAGGGTTTAGGGAAAAACCAGATGCAACTGGTTTGGGGGAGCTTTGGAGCACTTTGTTTTGCTCAGCTCCTCTCTCCTTTCACAGGACAGGCTAGGGACATCAGACGCACCACAGGGGGTGGAGCCAGCATTGTGGAGGGAAGGCACAGCCCTATTCAGGTCCCAGGTGCAACTCCTCCCTCCCATCTAGATGCAGATCTCCCTATTCACCACTGCGCTGACTCACCCTGCCCCTCCTGGAGCCACACACACCTCCCAGCCCCTGTCACTCACAAAGCCAGACATGCAATTCACATCAGGCAGGCAGACACAGAGCACACATAAATGCCAACTTCTAAAAGTGGCATTTCTACACCAGTCATAATAAATCTGCGCACACCATTGCGCAGCATTTATTCTCACGAGTTCGCACATACTAAACTCGCCCCTGCACTCCTCTCACACCAGGAATTACCATGGACACCCATATCCCCCATGCATTCCTATGGGAGGGCAAGCCAATCTCACCACACGCACTCAGAGTGCGCCCGCACTTTACACTGGGACACAGTGCTAAAGTGCGCAGAGGCCTAAAACCACCAACACTACACAGGGAAAAGGCTAGGAGATAGGCAAAAAGTTTAGGGGTGAACCTGCCAAAAGGGCCAAGTCCAACAACTAATCATTATTATCACAAAATATTTTCAATAAAGCATGTTTTAAGAAAAAAACATTAAACACCTTTAAGTCTTTTTTAAAACATTTTTCAGGCCACAAAAAGCAGCCATAGAACCAACCACAAGGGGTCCCTGCACTCCACCTGAAAAGTATACAGCTCCAGCTTGGAGTGCTTTAAAAAAATGTGGCAAGCTCTCCTGAGGTCATGGGTTTAACCCATGAAATAACAGTGATTTTTGTTTAATGTTGCTGGGGGGGCTGCTGCGCTCCTTGCAGCCCTCTATAACATTAAAATAACATGATTGGTGGTGCCCCTGTCCCTCCTAGGGGCACCACCAGGATTCAAATATATAACTAAAAAGCCCGCACAAGGTATTATGAGCCACTTCTTGCTTGGAGCTCATTTCTTCTTTTTTACTTAAGTTGGTTGTTCCGGACCCACTCGGGACACCAACACTGTATAATAACTTTGGGGCATTGTGTGGGCCCAAGGCCCCCACAGCCCTGCCTGCTCCCAAGCCCGCACCCATCCTGGTTAAGGCAGGAGATAGCTCTATCACTTTGCTACCAGCTGGAGAAGAGCAGCTTTTCTCTCTGCTCCCACCGAGCAGGAGCAATATTAGGTTCCCTGCCTGGGAGAATACAGGCAGGGAATCAAATTTGTATTCCTTGCCTGCACTCTACTGGGCAGGGAACAACAATGTCCCGGGGGTCCCTGGGACACTGCTTTGTTTGAGCCCCGAGGAATGTGGTCCCCGGGGCCGGTCTACAGTTCAGGGAGGGGGTCCCCAAAAACAAAACACTGGCCACAGGAGAAGGGGTCAGCAGGGCCTCTCTAAGACTTGGGGAGGGTGGCAGCATGCCCCGTCTTGTAATATAAAATTGGCCGGAGGGCATGGGTCCCTGAGGACTGCTAAAGGCTAGGTGAGGAGGGCTTCACACCCACTGCCCTAAATATAATAAAGACCCCAGGGGATGTAATCCCCAGGGTATCATAAAGGACCGGGGCCGCATTCCTCACTTCCATAAATATAAAAACAGCCCAGGGGCTATGGGGTCCTTGGGGCCTCCTAAAGACTTGACATGCCCCCCCACCAAAACAAAATTACATCCCTGAGCACTGGCCAACCCTAGAGGTTTTTTTTAAAATAACACACTTTTCCGCATTGCTGTTAAAAAAAAACGGGGGGCCCAGGAGGGTCCCTCGCCATGAGGTCTACAGGGGCAGGGTATTCTACCCTGCTCCCTATATTTTTTCATTCTCTTTTAGGACAGTGGACTGAGTCCCTGAGTCATAAAATGGCTGCTGCCACATCTTTGTTGATGTGGTAGCAGCCAATCCTATCTTATCTTTCGATCACTTGGATCTGCAGATGCTCCGCATCTCTATAAATCCATACATTTTTAACCTTAATTTCTCAAAAACTACCTAACAGATTTACACTCACTCACAAAAACATGTTTTCTGGACCAAGATCTAGCTTTCTTCCAAATTTGGTTTAATTCCGTCCTGCCGTTTTGGTTGTAGCTGTGTCTATTTTTCCTATGGAAAATCGCATGGGGAAAAAGTGTTTTGGGACCCTGCTTTTTCTTGGCTCCAGCTTGATGGATCATCCAGAAACTTTCTGGGAAGGAGCTGTGGTGAGTGAGACTTTAAAAAAAGAAAGTTTTGTGAAGATTTGTGAAACAATGTAAACGTTATTAGCAAACCAAAAAATCAATTTCCTATGGAAACATTCTCCTAACTATAACTACACAGTGGCGATCACCACAGGGTAATTATATGTGCGTGTATAGACATATATATATAAAATGGCGCATATATTAACCAAGTGTACTGCCTCGTTTTACAATGGTAACGGTCCTCTGTCTATGTCGACTTATTTTTAAAATAATGTGTGTGTATTTGAATGAGATAAAAAATGAGGCTCAGGATTGTGACCAAGGCTGCGAAGAGCAGTCGAAACGCGTAGATGCCATCACTAAAAAATTAATAAAATCGAGTGAAAACCCTTGGAGTGCCGGTTTTATCTCTGATGGAGAAAAGAGTTGTCGTTTCGTAATACGTAGAGACATGGCAGACGTCTCACAACCCGCACCACCGGCCTTTGGGAAGCACGCCAGGAACTGCCAGAAGTTTGAAAGGAGAAGCCACAAGACAGGCACACCCCCGCGAACCCGACGGCGCTGCCTAAGGAGCGGAGCAGAGCGAGAGAATTCCCGGGGCGGGAATCGGAGGATTCTTGCCGACGACGGAACGCTCGATACTCCAGTAAGCAGGGCAAGCATTGGGAAGGCGGGAGCCGGGCTAAAAGTAATGAGCTCTCTGGGAAATAAAGGAGAGGGAAGGAGTTACGGTCAAGCGAGGGAGCTCACCGGTTATAGAAAGAAAGATGAGTGATGATGAGTGTGCGGCCCGGGAGCAGGAGGCCCATAAGATCTTTGTGGAAACCGTCACCTCCACAGGACTGAATCCAGACACAGGAGGAACAAGGCATGTAATAAATAATGACATCAGTAAAAAACTGCAAGAACTGGAAAAGTTAAAAAAAAGAGAGATTTCACGTTGGTGGGAGGTGGCATCCCTCAAGCAGTACATACAAGTGGATCGAGTCCCTAGAGGATTGAGGATTATGATCATGCCAACCTATGGAAATCCAAATCCAGGACTCCTACGAGAATGGGCAGAAAATAGCACAGAGAGTTCAACCAATATGATTAAAATATTGATTAAATATGCCGAATTGGAAAGAAATGATATCATGGGGAAGATTAAAGAATTAAATGAAATTCTGGATAAAGAAAGAGATCACGCAAGAGTAATCAAATTCAAAAGAGATCTGAAAAACAGATTGGAAAAATATGAAAAACAAATTAAGGACAGAAAAGCACCCACATTTTTACGAGACCGATTAGATTATGAAAACGGACACATATACATGTTCGCAAAACGTTTTGATACAGTTAGGAGACAGAAAGTCCAGAAGCAATACCATAAGCCAAGATAATTCACAGAGTGAAATTAGTTCAGATACTGGCTCAGAGGCAGAACAGGAAGATCCCATAAGGAAAGGAGCAACAAGTATGAAGCTCACAGTAACAGACGAACTACGTTTTTTACAACTGGACCAAAGAACAGACCATCAAACAATGAGAGGCCGGGGGAGGGGGAGGCCAAGAGGAAGAGGAAGAGAAAACAAAGGAGAGGAGGACAAGGATACCGGAGGAGCACAAGGAGGAACAACAGAGAGGTCAATACACCCCAATGCGAGACAGAAAGCGAAACAATAAAACATAATAACACAATCATCAATTTGAGTTCCATTGAATTTACTGATGAAGATAAAGCAGTGCTGGAACTAGGTCTTTCTTACTGCCATACAAATTAATTTAATTACGCAAATAGCAGGATGGACCTATATAAATTCATTCAAAAATTGAAACTGATGAAATTGCATAAAACCAGAAGTATCCTTGAACCTATACAGACATCAGAAACAACCACTCCCCCATGGGACCAGACTAACCTAACTGTGTCAGATATACCTATTTTGAAAGATATGTGGTCTCTACAAAATGAAAATGGAAATGAGAATCAACAAATTGATGAGCACCCAATAGAAGATACAGGAGGGGGCACAATGAATTTGACTCTGGAAAGAGATGATCATACTCCCTTCCGTCCAAAGTCCCGCTTTATACCACAAACGATGAGAGATAATTTAAAGGCCCATTACGATACCCGGCGTAAAAAAATCCGCCAGGCATGAAAGCGGCAAAAATCCGCCCGCACACACCGTCTGAACACCGACCACGCCATTACGATTACACAAACCGAAAACCGCCATCGGCGGAAAAACCACACAAGATACCGCCCGCCCTCGTCCGAGTCGGAGTCAAACCGCCCGCCACGGACGGAAACACGCACGACAACACAAAACCGCCCGCCCTCACGGCCGACACACCGCACGTGAAATTACGATCGCACCGCCATGAGCGCGGGTAAACCACAAATATACCGCCCGCCAGCGCAAACAACGCCGATGAGAATTGACACGGCAGAAGCCATGGCGCCCACGTCCCTGCACAGAAACCATCCGCTGACAAAAACAATCGCACACAACATGGCCAACAAGTCCACACAGCAAGGCACGCACAAATACACAAGCACAGTACACATCCCGAAAACACCCCCTGGACAAACAAAAAATACAAAGGCCAGAACACCAGACACAACACACCTGAAAACAACAGACCATGAGGACACACCCACATAGGTAAGTACAAAAGCAGCACTCCCACAGACCACAACCCCTTGCAACATTGCAAACTAGAGAGGAGAGGAGAGGACACAGTGACACAGCAAGGACAGCAGCACACCACAGAAACGCACACATCACAACCACCACCACCACCACCACCAAACACCGGCACCACAAACCCCCTGCACATTACACAACACACACCGCACCAGCACCACAAACACCATGGCACCACAAAGAATGCCCAAGTTCACGCCCATTGAGCTGACGGTCATGGTCGACGAGATTATCAAGGTGCACCCACAAATCTATGGGAACCTGGTCCAGCACACACCACTAGCCACCAGAAAGAGAATGTGGAACCGGATCGTAGACCAGGTCAATGCAGTCGGGACCCTGCCCAGGAACAGAGTTGAAATCAACAAACGGTGGAATGACGTCAAGAGCCTGGTCAAGAAGAAGGAGAGCAAGAACAGAGAGCTGGCTGCCGTCACTGGCGGAGGGAATCCCGCGCTCTTCAAGACCTTCAAAGCGTGGGAGGAGAAGGTGCGAGTCATTATACATCCGGAGATCCTCGCCGGATTAGCAGGGGAGTGGAGGCTGGTAAGTACAAACTAATGTATACCAGCACACCGCTATGTACTCACATGCACTACCACCATGCCACAGCTCCCAGGGACAAACACCCCCATGTCCAGCACACAATACACAACACATCACACACACATGCAACAGACACCACCACACACAGCCCAAACCTAACAACTGTAAGATACGTGGGGGCATGTGTACACTCAGCCAGCCACGTAACCACCAACAGGTCCCCAAGTATGCCAGAAGCGCCACAACGAGCACCCACCACACCCATGTGTCCGCCATAGCTGCACTAACCGACAAGTAACAGGTAAGTGGCAGGAACACAAAGTGCAGTGGGTGGGAGGGTGGACAGCTCAAGTACAACACACACCAGGCCCCTAGTCCCACAGCACAGCAAGGAGGAGCATCCCCACACCCCACACCCACGTGTCAGCCACCGCAGTGCACACCGACAGCCGAAAGGTAGACATCACGGTCCACAACAATCGGTGTCAGTGGGTGTCCAGCCATCACCACGACCCACAACACCGCCCCCACCCCCACAGACCTGCAACATGGAGCACCCCCCGCTTAGAACCATGTGGCATCCAGTACAGTGCACGCACGAACAACCTGCAGGTGGGAAACTGGACAGGGCTGGATTACTGGAGGCATGAGGACCGTAACACGACCAACACATGGGACATGTTACGTAGCAGACGAACACGCAGCACCGCCCACTGTCACGAACAAGTGAACAATGTGCACACGGACATGAACCACAGACTCACACCCCACATGACCCATCACAGACACAGCAACACCCAAGGAGCCACGTCTGCATGCACAAGCCACACTGAATATAGTACCACACGGCAGCCACTGTGCAACTCATCACACACAACCGAAACACCATTGAAGTCCTGTCCATGTAGCCCCTACTGCCTGTCAACCACACACCCCACAACTACGCCTATGTAAGACAAACAACACTAGACGCAACAGAGCGGAACAACATAAATGCACACGAACACCACTGAACCCATCAAACACACAGACACACCATGCACATACAACATACCATCCATCAGCCCCAGTCTCATGAAAGGCATGTCATCCGCACAGCTGCCACACATACAGCAGTCACGCTAAGATACATGCCCATGACCAACCATGTGCCAGAAGTCAATGAAGCGCACGCCACACTGTGAGCAACAACACACAACATGGGCCACACCCCCCGAGCACTGCAGTGATGCACATGGCACAGGGCAGCACGCACACCAAGGAGATGGGACAACTGCAATACGTCGGGTGGCACACAACCATCACACACTCATAACGATGCGTCCAATGCCATGTCCAGTAATCACAACAGACAGCAAATATGCAGGGTATGTCAGGCATGCACACACCTCAGACCATGCACTGTCATGCTGCCACAACACATGTCACGTTCGGCACCCATGGCTCACAGCATGTAGCCCAAAAGCATATTCCATCCCAAATGCGTTTCTGGGGCATGACCCCCATGTTGCCATATGCGTTCCTAAGCGTTCCATTTGCACCCCAAAAGCATATTCCATCCCAAATGCGTTCCTGGGGCATGACCCCCATGTTGCCAAATGCGTTCCTAAGCGTTCCATATGCACCCCAAAAGCAAAGTACAAACCAGACCCAGGATGGGCCTGGAGCCCGCATACACCAGAGTCACAATAAGTAGGAGCACAGCAACACACCCATCGGCATAGCCAATCCGTCCCATGCCACATGTGCACAGCACACAGTCCCATTGCCAAGCACACACAACAACAGATTGTACAGCCACACACCCGCCTCCGGGACACACGTGCACGAGAGTGCACGAACGGAGAATGTCAGACAACCAATACAGACTTCGCCAGGTGCAACACAATAACAAATCTCATTCTCTCCACAGGTGACGAACTGCTGGATGCTGGGGATGGAGACAGCAGCCAGCACAGCCAGCCTACAAGCCCCCAACGAGGACACACGGATGTGGAGGATCTGTCCTCCTCTTCGGACACGGACCACCAAGCAGGCCCATCTAGTGTGGCAGGGCCCAGCCGCTCCCCAGGACCCCTCCTACCCACCAACCCATCATCCAGGGCTGCTGAACATTCCCAGCCCCCTGCTGCCACTGTCGTTGCGGCCACACCCACGGTCATTGCGGCCACACCCACGGGCATTGCGGCCACACCCACGGTCATTGCGGCCACACCCACGGTCATTGCGGCCACTACCACTGCCGAAACCGCCACCACGTCTTCGCTGGCCCCAGCCCCAGCGCAGGTGGTGGCCCGGACGACTGGATCCACCCTGGGAGCCAGGGCGAGGACCGTGGTGAGCAATGTGGCTAGTGGGCAGGCCGGTGGCAGCAGGACTGGTAGGAGGAGCAGGGTCAGGGAAACGCCAGCCTCCCCTGGGAGCCATGCCCTGCCTCAAATGGCCAGAGTCCTTGGGGCCTATGAAGAGGCCCAAGGACAATGGGCCAGGTCAGCTACAGACACGCGTGAGGTGCTGGGGGTGCTGAGGTCCATGGACGCCCGTATGGGCCAACTCGTGGACCTCATGGGCCAGCTGGTGGTGGCGGTGAGGTCACAGCCAGGGACAGCAGCTCCCCTCCGCCACCACCTGCCGGGGCGCAGGGTCGAGCAGCAGTGTCCAGTTCCCCTGCGTCCACAGCCAGTGAGCACACCTCAACCACCAGCATGTCGCAAGCAGGCACCCCCTCGCAAACGTGGAAGGGGCCGTCCGAAGTGGAAACAGATCTCCCGGGAGGACTTCGCACGCTCCAGACGCAAGTGAGGCAGCCAGCCAGCCTTCCTTGACCACCCACTGCATTGACTTGGACTACGATCCCACTCCACACAGCCATCTGGATGGCATGTGTGTGTTGGACTATGGACATAGAACCAGTGGGTACACCCTGAGCATCACGCAGCCATGACCGACAGCTCATTGTCACTGCACGCACCACTTTTGTCATCACCTTACACACAATCACATGTCACAGTTTGAAATAAATGCACCTCTTCCACAAACTGCTGTCTGTGCCCTGTGTTTTAATTGTACGGAATACAACGGCCACCTTGAGCGGAACGGCACCTGATGCGTGGCATGGCAATGGAACCGGAGGGCCTGTAGGGACCTAGGGGTGGGAGACAGAACAGGAGCACATTCAATGAGTGTGTCACACACCCATCACACAGTACATGTCAACAACTACAAGCAATGTACACACATCGCACAGAGCAATAGGGCACAATGCCACAGCCACCATCAGTGGCATACTAACCTGGGCATGGAGCGTTGACACACAGCACGCAGTGAACATAAGGCCACCCTGACACAGCACACACACACCTGCACAAATACAGACACATCAGCCGTCGTACATGGACACTCACCGTCAAGTGAAGTAGCGGGCGATGAGCTGCTGGCACACATTCCCAGCTTCCTCCTCTCCGCTGTCCTCCTCACTCGAGCTGTCCTGGTCTGCGGGCTGGGGCCCTGGTTGATCTCCGTCATCCACAATGAGGGGGATCTGCTTCCGAATGGCCAGATTGTGCAGCATGCAGCACGCCACCACTATCTGGCACACCTTCTGTGGGGAGTACGCCAGCGCACCCTCGGTGCGGTCCAGGCACCTGAACCTGGACTTGAGGAGGCCAAAGGTACGCTCGACCACACGTCTGGTCCTCCCATGTGCCTCATTGTAGCGATCGTCTGCTGGGGTGCGAGGATTCCTCAATGGACTGAGCAGCCATGCCCCATTCGGGTACGCAGAGTCACCTGGGTGTGAGGGACACAGAGAACCGTTGCTATTCCAACTGGACAGGGGACAGCATCGCACAACCAGCACGCTACACCACTCCACATACTCACCGACAATACAGCCACGATCCTGTTGCAGATTGGACATCAGTCGTGGCAAGATGCTGTTGCGCATTACGTGTGCGTCATGGGCCGAGCCTGGGAACTTTGCACACACGTGGGTTATCACCATGTCCGCAAGGCACACCACTTGCACATTCAGGGAGTGCGTGTGCTTCCTGTTGCGGTACAGGTGCTCAGTGGCCTGTGGTGGAACAAGGCCAACATGTGTGCAATCAATGGCACCAACGACGTGTGGGATCCTGCCAAGGGCATAGAATGCACCCTTCACTGCCGCCAATTCACGAGCCCTGGGGAATCTGATGTACCTGTTTCGGTACAGCATCATGGCTGCCAGTACATCCCTCAGCACCTTGCTGAACATGGGCTGGGACATCCCTCCTCCACTGCCCACTGTGTGCTGGAATGACCCAGTGGCGAAGAAATGCATGGCGGCCATCACCTTAGCCGTGGGGGTGAATGCTGTTGGATACACCCTGCGGGGACGGAGATGGGGTTCCAACATGGCACACAGTCGATGCAGGGTTGGCCTGTCCAGCCGAAACTTCCTTATGACCTCAGTATCCTCCATGTCCACCAGCAATTGGTATGGGCGGTCAATGTTCGGTCTCCGCCTAGGGAAGATGACAGTGGACACATGTCAAAGCAACACAACACATAGCAATTTCGCATTCACATCACTGACATGACTGAGCAAGCACATGAGTCACAGCCCAGCTGTCAAGCAGGGACGGCACGGCCACAATACACTTACACAGGTCTCCCACCAATGGCAATGGCTAGTGATGCAAACCACTGCCATGGTCATGCACATGGGGATCTAGGCCCCAATGACTTGCGGGGCGTGCTGATGGGGACTGACTGCATATTCGTCAAGCGGCAACGCCACGGCAACATGAATGTCTGCTGAGCATGGCACTGCTTCCGAGGCTGGATGAGTATGGCACACGACGATGACGATGTGGGCACAGGCTGAGCGGCCAAAACAAGTGGGACCTGTGGCACGAGGGGATATGAGACAGTAGTAGGTGTCAGCACTGCACCCTATGTACAGCACTGTACGGATCACACCTCCCGAAACATTGACAGGTGTCCACATTGACAGCCCCATGCCAAGACGGCTGTGTGCTTGCAGTCACACGTCACAGGTGAGAGGTTACATTGCACGTGCCAGGTGGCAGACGTACATAGTGGGAGCTATCATGTGTGTGCATGTGTCTCCTGTTCAGGATCCACCAGATGGGCGCTGACTCTGTACTGACCATTGGACACAGCATGTTCCGTGGAAGGCTTGTGTGTGTGGGATGGTGGCACTGGATGTGCCTCCGTTGGGTGGGGGCCATGCACAGGGCGGGTACGTCGATGATTGCGCATTGTTGGTCACGGTGGGTGCACCCACTAAGATGTGTTGCCCTGTGTACAATTCCTATGTCCGCATGATGATGGACTGTAGATGTGGGCAGACTACACATTGGTCGATGTGCTGTCTATGTGCATGTGCCTTCACACCAGGCACAGCTGCCCCTGCACATGTGACCCCTGCTGGACTCGCTGCTGGGTCTGTGGAGCTGATGCACCTTCTGTGCGTGGGGCGGACAGCTCACCTCACTTCCCTCATTGCGCATGTCATGACTTTGCCGCAGGTGACATGGATCATGGAGGGCCCACATGTACGCGTGGGTAGGCTACACATGTTTGTTCACTGGTCGCCACCCCAGTCAGTGTTTCGAATGGGAAGGTTGTTGTGCTGGTGGTATATTCGATGTGGCGGATGGGCGGGCCTAGGTGCGGGCTTACATTCCGGACATGGGGGGGTAGTTGGATTGGCGACTAGTTGCAGTACACACGGGACACGTCTCTTCCTTTCCACATCTGGGTCATCCCTTGTACTCACTGACAGTGATACAGTCATCTTCGCCCCAGCCCTCATGTCCTCCCCTCGCTCCCCCAATATGCATGTGCACCTGCGAGGCTAGCGCTTGCACAGGCAGCCCCAAGCTCGCACCAGAGAGGGCAAGGAGTGTATGTGTGGGTCCAGTTGCACGAGTGGGCTGTCTCAGGGTATGATGTGTGGCGGGACGCCGTCCACCTGCGTGGTGCCCCAAATGGAGACCCGGCCTGCATGGACTATGCATCACAGTCTTCGCCTTCCGGATCCGCCACCTGCGACACCCAGTGGCTGTGGCTGCCCTTGCGGCCAGGCCGCGTCCGTCTGTGACTGATGGCCCACACATTCACTCTTTGGCCTCTCTGGGGAGGGCTCGGGGTGGTGGCGCACGCGCTTGCACTTAGTCGCAATGGCATGTGGCGTGGTTGGTATAATGGGCAATGGATGGGAGGGTGAGAGCCACCTCCCGTGACGTCAGTGCTGCTCGTGCTGAGGTGCGTCCCCCCTACACTTCCATTTGACTTGTGCCATGCTACACGTTGAGGTTCTATTGCCTGCGTGATATGACCAGGAGGAGCGCGAGGAGACCTCTCACACACCATGCTCCACTGCCATCCCGTGCCCTGTATCGCCTGTGCGGATTGACTATGTTGGGGTTACACCTGGTCGACTGGGGCTGTGTGTGCCTTGTCAAGGGGCATGGCGGGCGCACAACAGGATCCAGCTAGTCCACGGAGGGTGGGCTGACGTGTGCGCCTGGTTCCGCATTGTTCGTGTGCCCGGCTGCTGTGCACACACGTGTTCACTTCCCCCGACAGGTGTCCTCTCACAATGCCCAGGGAAGCGGTGGTGTACTGTTCATGACCCCTCCCAACACGGCGTGCTCCAACTTGGCATGTGCGCATCTACCCGTCGCACCCACCCACCTGAGCACTGCGTCCATACGACTTCACACGACACATGTGTGTCTTCCACAGTTGTGCTACTCATTTGCGTTGACATCCAATACCAGTGGACTACATGGTCATGTCACGACTGCCGTGTACTTCACATACTCTCATCCTCTCTCATTCGTACTTGTGAAATGAGTCAGCGGAGACAGTTTTGGTTTCAAACATTATATTGAGTCTTCTGTCCTCTGTGATGCAGTATAGTGGACACTACTGGCAGCGGAATACATGTTGAGGATATACTGAGCATGATTACAAATGGGATAGGGTGTGGGGTTACATGTGATTGGCTGTTGCATGTGGGCTTCAGAGTTACATCTGCTTGGCCAAGGCTGTGCTAATGTACATTTACGTATAGCTGCGGAGCTGCGGACTTTGACACAGACGGTATACAAGTAGCCTACCAGACCGCTTGGCATCATGGGCACAGTCCATCTCAGTTCCATGTGACAGGTTTGCTGCGGTTGTTCCTCATGCACGCGTGCATGTGAGATGACATCAGGGCATGTGCTTGCGTGCATGCAGCGGCGTGCCACTTGTTGTTGCAATGTGGTGGTTACTGGACATGTCACAGTCACTGGGGTCGTGTTGTTGTTGTTTGCACTTGTCGTCCGTGCAAAGGTCCTGCTATGGGATTCCCGGGGCGGGGGTGGGAGGGGTGCAGCACCCACAGACTCCAGGCGACCTATTCATGTCCACTGAGCGGTGTGTGTGTCCATGGGCGCTGGATCCATGTCGTGTCCTGGTTGTTCGTGCAGTTCCGTCCATGTGGGTGCGATACACAGACCCCATGCCACTGCCTCCCACGATGCATGCGGTGTTCCTGGATGTGATGGGGAACAGTGTGCATGTCCCGGTCATATCCGATGTCATGGCGATGTCGTTGATGGTGTGGTAATTGTTGCCGGTCGTTTGGTATGGCTGTTGTGGTGGTGACTGGCCAGTCCGTGCGGAAGCTAAGCATGGGTGCGGGGTTGGACATCATAGGTCAATCGGGGAACCTGCGTTGGGGTCCGACGAATTTACAGGTTGTCAGGTATGCGATGCCGTCCAGCAGGGCTTCCATGTCATTGGTGGTGTTTATGTTTGCCAGCCAATGTAGCGGATGGTGGCTGTCAAGGTGTTGTTCGTAAGTTGTCCCTTGGAGGACCATGATGGGGCATGCTGGGTGACATTCGATGTAGCTGTGCTCGATGATCCGTCGTGTGGAGGCACAGTGGTCCCATTTCAGTGCGGGTGCGATGTTGGCCACATACGCCATGCCCCCATAGGCAGAGCAGGCCCTGTTGTGTGCGTCCAGAGGGAGGAGTAGTACTAGCAGGTCCGCCTTTAGACATGCCGGGTTGGAGAGACACATCTCCACGGGATGCTGGTAGGGACACCTCCGACAGTAGAAGACGGGTATGACGCAGCTGAACAATGTGATGCGGTAAGTCAGTCGGTAACTTACGTTCAGCAGGGACAGGAGTTCGCATCCCAATATATGTATCAGGTTGGTTTTGTACAGCTTGACCTGTCCGGCGTAGTTGGGTAGGTGTGTTGCGGTTGCCATTTTGCAGCGGTGCGTTGTGGTGGCGTGCTCCGGCTGTGTGTGCAGTCTGCAATGTGCACGCTCCGAGGTTGCTGTGAGCTCTGTGTAGTCGTAGGGAGACAGGACTTGTGTTCTGTTGGCTTGTGCGGAGGACACGGGCCCTCATCCCACATGCTTCTCAGACAGTTCAAGGTCAGTGATGTGTGACTCCTTCCAATTAACTTGCATGGGGCCGACATGGGGGAGTGTTTTCTTTATTCTTTCCCGTCCGTTGTGTTCTTCTGTGATATGCGCTATCTGCCCTGTGGTCGGTCTCCTCTGCATGCCTGTGTTGGTCTTTTATTGGACAATGGCTGTATTCACCGGCTTCTTTCGTAGGGCTGTGGTTTCGGAGTTGGAATGGAAGGTCATTCAGTGCTGTCTGCTCTCCCTTGTGTGGGCGGCAGGCTGCCTTTCCGCTCTGCGTTGGGCCTTGTGTGTGAGTGTTATTCTTGGGCCACCTGTTGTCGGTCCCCGGGCTCTTTGGTGTTCCGTTTTGTATGTCTTGTTCATATGTGCAGGGTGGTATGGGTGTTTCAGTGTGGTACTGGCGTTCCTCTTCCCGAAGGGGCCCTGCTTCTCCTAGTTGGTGTTGCCGCCGCTGTGTGCTTCGCCATGTTTGTTGCACTGGGGTGTGTCCTGCTGTTGCGTGACTTCACTGACATGTGTGCGTCAGTTGTGTGACGTTGGGTGTTGTCCGTGAATTGGGCGTTGGGGACATGTCTGTGGCAGGCCTGTCACGTGTCATGTGCGTTCGGGGTGGGGCTGGTGTGTGTGCTGCTTGGTTGTGTCCCTGTGTCTGTGTGCGACGCATGCATGGCGCTGCGGTTGGCCTCTGTGTTGTGCGCATGTGTGGCAGCGTCATCGCCGCTTTGGGGCCGTGACGGGGTGGTTGGTTCCTAGTCCCAGGTGGTGTGTACACATGTGTTACGAGATGTTACAATTTGGCATGTGTGTCATATGTGGATGCTATGGTAGATGTGTCGTGTACACGCGGGGGTGGGGGGTTGTCCGCTTTTTCCGCCCTTGCACTGTGTGCGCTGTTTGCGTGCACTTGTTGTATGTGTGCCTACCTGCGTCTTCGCGGTACGTTGCGTCCTTGGTGGTGCATCAGATAGAGCATAGGGAGGGCCTGCAGTGCTGGATTCATGCTCGGGGTGCCGCTTCTTCGGTGTCCGTGCTCGGCGTTCGTGTTACCGCTTCGGTTTGACGTACGGTGTCTCTTAGCCGTGGGTTCAGTTTGTGTGCGGCATCGTAATTTGTACGCCGGGCGGTACGTGTTTCGTCGGACGGTGTGTGTCAATTGTGCTGTGCTGCTACGTGTACGGGCGCACTTTGATGGCGGACGGTGTCGCTGGCTTGCCGGCGGTGTTTGGCTGACTTTTCGCATCGTAATCAGGCGGGCGTGTGGACTGCTGCGTGCAGGCGGTAACTGGTGGTTTTTGCATCCGCCAGCACGGCGGTAGTGCTTCCGCCCGACATCCTAATGGGCCCCTTAGATATCTTTTCGGAAAATGTGATAGGGGACCTGCGAAGATTATATCAGAATATGGGAAATCAAAAGAGAGGGGCGGACCCCAAAGAAATGCAAATTCATAGAGTTCTGAATAAGATCCAAAAAGAACAAGAAATACTAGTAAAACCCTTGGACAAAGGAGGAAATGTCGTCGTTTGGGGAAGGGAACTCTACAGGATTGAAGCATTAAGTCAATTGAACAACAGAGACTGCTATAAGAGGATTACAACACCAGAATATGAAACAGTGAAAGTCCTATTTTTTGAAAGATTAAATGAGTGGAAAGAACAAAACCTATTGAGCTGGGATGAATACAGATTTGTGAAACAAGAGAACCCAGTTATTCCTGTCTTCTATATGATACCTAAGGTTCATAAAGACACTCGTAATCCACCGGGGAGACCAATAATATCATCAAGTAACAGTTTGTTTGAAAATGTTTCAAAATACATCGACTTCTTTTTAAATCCAGTTGTAAAAACACTCCCATCTAACATAAGAGATTCAGCAGACTTTCTCAAACGCATCTACGATGTCAAATGGGATCAAAGTATGGTTCTGGTAACCTTGGATATCTCCACCCTCTATACAAGTATAAGACACGCAGATGGTTTGAGGGCAACAGAACATTTTTTAAGAATGAAAGCAATGAGATTTTTGAGGCACAATAAGATGCTACTTGAAATGATGGAGTGGTGTCTTACTAAAAATACTTTTATGTTCAGAAGTGAAATGTTCCAACAAGAACAAGGGACGGCGATGGGCACCTGCTTCGCCCCCAGCTATGCTAATTTACATCTTGGCTGGTGGAAGGAGCAGGTGCTCGGAGGGCCGATGTTGGAACATTGGACAGAAAATGTTTTAATTTGGTTAAGGTTTATTGATGATGTTTTCGTGTTGTGGCAGGGCACGGAAACAAGTATAGATCTTTTCATCAATGATTTGAATAAGAATGTCTTGAATCTGAATTTTGTGGGACACTATAGTAAAACTTCTATAGACTTCTTAGATGTAAGAGTTCTAGTGAGAGGAGACAAGTTGGAAACTACGGTTTTCAGAAAACCCACGGCAGGTAACACAATATTGCTTGCGGGTAGCTCCCATCCAACACCACTCATTATAAGTATCCCTTTTGGAGAGTTTTACAGGGCAAGAAGGACATGTAGTACTCCAGATGATTATGAGATTGTGGAAAAGGAGATGATAAGTCGATTTATGCAGAGGGGCTATCCATCTAGAATTTTACAAATGGCCTCGAGGAAAGCAAAAATACTGAGTTGAGAAAAAGTGTTATTTTAACCCTCCAAAACAGCAGAAAATAAAAAATGTAGAGAAGGAGTCAATACACACAGGTTCATAACAACTTATAATACTAAACACAAAGAAGTAAGACTTATTTTAAAGAAGCACTGGCACCTCATTAGAGGCGACCCCACAATAGGACCATACACAAAGAAATATCCTGAAATAACATATAGGAAATCTAAATCTTTGAATGATTATATTATAAGAAGTGAATATCAAGAGAATACTGGAAATCAAACCTGGTTACAACAAAGAGAAGGTTTTAGAAAGTGTTTACAATGTAAAGCCTGTCACCATGGGGAGAACCTCTTAACTTTTAAAACAGTTTTTAATAAAACTGTGAAAATAAGAGGTTTCCTAACCTGTAAATCAAGTTTTGTGGGATACACTTTAAAATGCCCCTGAGAGAAGACATATGTAGGAAGTACCACATTACCAGCTCATAAAAGAATCTTGCAGCATAGAAGAGCAATAATTAACAAAGATTGCAGTTACCCTGTTGCCAGACACTTTGAAAAAGAACACCAGAGTGATCCGTCATTGATGCGCTATAGTTGTATAGCAGAGGTACCAAGAAGAAGGGGGGTGGAAACAGGGAAAAGGAACTACGGAAGTTGGAAACTTATTACATCCTTGAACTAGACAGTAAAGAGCAAAATGGATTCAAAATGGATGAGGATTTGTTCACATGCCTATATTGATAACTGCTGTAGAGTTTGCACACTCAAGAGAGCCATTTAGAATACAAATAGTTTGTAATTTTGGAGGAGGACAGTAGGCACTAGCACTTTATTGTTAAGAGCACTTTAAATTAGAAACTTGAATGAGCACTAGCACTTTAAGAAATTAGAAATGAAGAAAAAATATATAAAAATCTTCTCTTCCCCTCCTTGTTTTGTAAAAACAAAAAGAGTATGAAATTGAAAAACAGAAAAAAAAAGTTAGCACTGGCACTTTATGTAAGGGAGGCAGATACTGTGAGATACCTAGAAATTCTAGGTGCAAATTGGCAGCTAAAGAACAATGAGCACAGACGCACTTTAAAAAATAGGATCTTTCCTTTTAGAATGTATTGCTCATTTTAAAATTCATTAATTGATATGGAACTGTCCAGATCAAATGTATTTTAATGAGGATAATATGCATTGGCATTGAAAACTAAGGGGTATCATGTGCAATATGACTTGTTCTAAAATGGTGCCTATATTAACCAAGTGTACAGCCTCGTTTTACAATGGTAACTGTCCTCTGTCTATGTCGACTTTTTTAAAAAAAATAATGTGTGTGTGTTTAAATGAGATAAAAATGAGGCTCAGTATCGTGACCAAGGCTGCGAGGAGCAGTCGAAACGCGTAGATGCCATCACTAAAAAAATTAATAAAATCGAGTGAAAACCCTTGGAGTGCCGGTTTTATCTCTGCTTGAGAAAGGAGTTGTTGTTTCGTAATATATATATATATATACACACACACAAATGTATACCCGTGAGCAAGGTCTGAGGGCAGACTGAAACGCGTATGGGGTTCTTTACTGGTTGGAGAATGTTGCCGCTTTAATAAAATCTAAGAGCGTGCAAAAATACCCGTGAGTGCGAGTGGTTCTTTCCTCAAAAGGGAATCCTTGGTGACATATTACGGCTGGACTCTGCCGTTTTCCACGGATCGCACCGTCACAGAGCGCCGCAAATGCCGTCAGGACGAGTCCTTTGTTGGTGAAATATGTGTGTGTGTATATAACATATATATAGATATATAGGTAAGTAGACATAATATCGAGTTTGAAATATCGTTGTGAAATAATATCGAGTTTAAAATGTCGAAACTCAAAAATATCGTTGTAGACTTTTTCAAGTTTGGAGTGGGAATAGTAAATTATATATGTTTAGTGTCCAGCACCTTCCCTGAGTTAATACAGTTTGGAGTGGGAATAGTAAATTATATGGGGCTTATTTACAAGCCCCTTGCGCCACGTTTGCTTGATTATTAACATGGGAAAAGTGACGTACGGGTGGCGCAAGGGGCTTGTAAATATGCCCCTATATGTTTAGTGTCCAGCACCTTCCCTGAGTTAATACAGTTTGGAGTGGGAATAGTAAGGTATATATATTTAGGGGCCGATTCCGATCTCGGTCGGAGGCGCACCCAATACCATTCGGTCGGGAAAAAAGCCATGCGAAAGCCAGTTTCCCGACCGATCCGTACAGCACACCGAACGAGCAAGTACGATGCGCACAACAGCAAAAATTCCGGCCGAGCCGTACTCACCCAAACCAGGTCCTGTTCTCCGACCGAGGCGAATCCGGAAACGCCGAATCGAGTCGCACGGAAGGGAAAATGCAGCCCCGTCCGGCCGGACAAGTACGATGCGCTTTCCGTACGCGCCGAACCCGTCGCTACGCACGGCACGTCAAAGCATCCGGGAGAGGCGCACATAAGCTCCGAATCGCGCCACAACACGATCCACGGCTACGAGACGAACACAGCACAGACGAGGACGACGCGAAGCGACGAGGACGAAGCGAAGCGACGAGGACGAAGCCAAGCTACGAGGACGACGCGAAGCAACGAGAAGGACGAACGACACGAACCAACCATGAATCCCTTCGTCCCGATCATACCAATATTCTACATCTACTACCGGAACAGGCACGGACGCGTACGGCGCAGAAGGTAAGTCAGACACCAACCACAAAACACATACAACACGTACACGACACATCACACACATACACTGGGAATATGAATATACTTGCAACAGCAGCACCATAGGGGCGGGATGCCCATCACCAATGCCACATATGCACACAGGGGCCTGAATGCGCGCCACCACCCCAACCCAGGGGGGCTGGATGCCAACCACCCTCAACCAGGGGGGCAGGATGCCTACCACTACTACCACCCTCACCCAGGGGGGCAGGATGCCTACCACTACTACCACCCTTAGCCAGGGTGGCAGGATGCCTACCACTACTACCACCCTTAGCCAGGGGGCAGGATGCCTACCACTACTACCACCCTTAGCCAGGGGGGCAGGATGCCTACCACTACTACCACCCTCACCCAGGGGGGCTGGATGCCTACCACTACTACCACCCTTAGCCAGGGGGCAGGATGCCCACCACTACTACCACCCTCACCCACGGGGGGCAGGATGCCTACCACTACTACCACCCTTAGCCAGGGTGGCAGGATGCCTACCACT
Organism: Calotriton arnoldi; assembly: GCA_963921515.1. Classification (NCBI taxonomy): domain Eukaryota; kingdom Metazoa; phylum Chordata; class Amphibia; order Caudata; family Salamandridae; genus Calotriton; species Calotriton arnoldi. The sequence continues at coordinate 5,853,038 of CAWUFW010000139.1, read as the reverse complement.
ACTACCACCCTTAGCCAGGGGGGCAGGATGCCTACCACTACTACCACCCCAACCCAGGGGCGGCTGGATGCCTACCACTACTACCACCCTTAGCCAGGGGGCAGGATGCCCACCACTACTACCACCCTCACCCAGGGGGGCTGGATGCCTACCACTACTACCACCCTCACCCAGGGGTGGCAGGATGCCTACCACTACTACCACCCTTAGCCAGGGTGGCAGGATGCCTACCACTACTACCACCCTTAGCCAGGGGGCAGGATGCCTACCACTACTACCACCCTTAGCCAGGGGGCAGGATGCCCACCACTACTACCACCCTTAGCCAGGGGGGCAGGATGCCCACCACTACTACCACCCTTAGCCAGGGGGGCTGGATGCCTACCACTACTACCACCCTTAGCCAGGGGGCAGGATGCCCACCACTACTACCACCCTCACCCAGGGGGGCTGGATGCCTACCACTACTACCACCCTCACCCAGGGGTGGCAGGATGCCTACCACTACTACCACCCTTAGCCAGGGTGGCAGGATGCCTACCACTACTACCACCCTTAGCCAGGGGGGCAGGATGCCTACCACTACTACCACCCTTAGCCAGGGTGGCAGGATGCCTACCACTACTACCACCCTTAGCCAGGGGGCAGGATGCCTACCACTACTACCACCCTTAGCCAGGGGGGCAGGATGCCTACCACTACTACCACCCTCACCCAGGGGGGCTGGATGCCTACCACTACTACCACCCTTAGCCAGGGGGCAGGATGCCCACCACTACTACCACCCTCACCCACGGGGGGCAGGATGCCTACCACTACTACCACCCTTAGCCAGGGGGGCTGGATGCCTACCACTACTACCACCCTTAGCCAGGGGGGCTGGATGCCTACCACTACTACCACCCTTAGCCAGGGGGCAGGATGCCCACCACTACTACCACCCTCACCCAGGGGGGCTGGATGCCTACCACTACTACCACCCTCACCCAGGGGGGCAGGATGCCTACCACTACTACCACCCTCACCCAGGGGGGCAGGATGCCTACCACTACTACCACCCTTAGCCAGGGGGGCTGGATGCCTACCACTACTACCACCCCAACCCAGGGGGGCTGGATGCCTACCACTACTACCACCCTTAGCCAGGGGGCAGGATGCCCACCACTACTACCACCCTCACCCACGGGGGGCAGGATGCCTACCACTACTACCACCCTTAGCCAGGGTGGCAGGATGCCTACCACTACTACCACCCTTAGCCAGGGGGCAGGATGCCTACCACTACTACCACCCTCACCCAGGGGGGCTGGATGCCTACCACTACTACCACCCTTAGCCAGGGGGCAGGATGCCCACCACTACTACCACCCTCACCCACGGGGGGCAGGATGCCTACCACTACTACCACCCTTAGCCAGGGTGGCAGGATGCCTACCACTACTACCACCCTTAGCCAGGGGGGCAGGATGCCTACCACTACTACCACCCCAACCCAGGGGGGCTGGATGCCTACCACTACTACCACCCTTAGCCAGGGGGCTGGATGCCTACCACTACTACCACCCTTAGCCAGGGGGGCTGGATGCCTACCACTACTACCACCCTTAGCCAGGGGGCAGGATGCCCACCACTACTACCACCCTCACCCAGGGGGGCTGGATGCCTACCACTACTACCACCCTCACCCAGGGGGGCAGGATGCCTACCACTACTACCACCCTCACCCAGGGGGGCAGGATGCCTACCACTACTACCACCCTTAGCCAGGGGGGCTGGATGCCTACCACTACTACCACCCCAACCCAGGGGGGCTGGATGCCTACCACTACTACCACCCTTAGCCAGGGGGCAGGATGCCCACCACTACTACCACCCTCACCCACGGGGGGCAGGATGCCTACCACTACTACCACCCTTAGCCAGGGGGCAGGATGCCCACCACTACTACCACCCTTAGCCAGGGGGCAGGATGCCCACCACTACTACCACCCTCACCCACGGGGGGCAGGATGCCCACCACTACTACCACCCTCACCCAGGGGGGCAGGATGCCTACCACTACTACCACCCTCACCCAGGGGGGCTGGATGCCTACCACTACTACCACCCCCACTCATAGGATGGACAATGCATGACACAACAAGCACACCACAACCTAGGGAATGCAAGATTAAGACATCCCCCCACCACCATGACAAGCGTGTGTAGGCTGTGTCAAATGCCTACAACACCGAACATGACTTTCAACATACAATGTGACCCCCTAGCACATGTGCCACACATATATGTGTGTGGCACCCACAATGCAAGCAGCCCATGACCATTGTGGCAATGGGGCCTAAACCCCCATCATCACAGTGACCAAAAGGTAAGTGTGGGGTCCATAGCTGAAGCACATTTTGACCATTGTGGCAATGGGGTCTAAACCCCCATCATCACAGTGACCAAAAGGCAAGTGTGGGGTCCATAGCTGAAGCACATTTTGACCATTGTGGCAATGGGGTCTACACCCTCATCATCACAGTGACCAAAAGGTAATTGTTGACAAAGAAAGAGCTGCAACTGCCAAACTGCATGGATCATTCCTGCTCACAGAACCAAAAACTCATCTGTGGCAAAGTAGTGTATGTGTCCCATTGCAACATAAATTGGGGGAGCCAAATACTGCAGTGCAAATGTAACATTCCTTTGGCCATGTGCAGACAAACAACACCCATGGGGGCTGAGACCGTCAACAGTCATCAATGACACAATGACAGAAGTGACCATCAGAATGCAGAACCACATATTTGCACCAATGGGCACACAAATGCAGATACCCTGTGGAGACAGCAGATGTGAGGTGAACAGATACCATACCATGGCAGCAATGGGACACACAAACCATGATCACTGTGCTGACCGATGACCTAGGAGTCCCAGGGACAGCAGGGGAAACACACCAAACAACATACAGCCAATGGCACACCCAAGATATGCCAATGCAGTGGTGCAGATGCACAAACACAAACAGGCAGACCAACACTGTCATCATACACAGCAGGTGAGGGGTGGGGGTGCCAGTGTCCCCAGGCAACCACACAACACATGAGGAGAGCTGAATACCAATCATACAGATGTGCATACACTGCCACACTAAGGTAACTCATGGATCCAAATCCCCTATGTGGGCAAGCAGGCATTGTCAGGTGAGAGGGAGCACAAAACACACATGTCACACAGGCACGTAGGAACAACAACTGACACAGCAAGTCACAGACACACCACAGCACCACCCCCAGGGCCCCCACAATGTGGTGACCCTGGGCTGAATAAAAATACCACTGTGATGACAAAGCTAAATGTCGTTCACACTATGAACCACAGTCAGGTGTCCTGAGCAACAAACTACCATCACACCTACACAAGCACAAATCAATCAGCATGGCCAGTAAGCCAAGGCCAACATGGAGGCAGGGGCCTAGCCGGGCAACAACTCTCATCTGCACACACTCAACACCACACCCCTCGACCTCCAACAATGTGCAGCAGTGAAGTACACATGCACTGGTGACATTGCACATGCACCCATGACTATTCCAGGGTGGTGGGTGGGAACCAAGGTGTAGAAACACATCACACATGGACACTCAACAAGACTCCTGAATGTCTGACACACTGCACACTACGCTGTACATGGACATGACGGCAATACCACACCGACCAATGGGATCCCAGCCACAGTCACACACCAATGAAGAAGCCAAGGTCACCCACAAAGAACACACATAGACAACTTCCAACATTGCAGCTCTGACCCTGAGGAGTGGCAGCAGTCACACACACAACATGTCACAATCACTGAAAGATAACACAAACTGGAAATCACATGACAGGGGCAAACAACAAGTGCCAAGGGGAAACCTGACTGTGACCCATCTGCGTCTGCACACAAACTCAGCCCTGACAGCAAACACACCTATGGGTGACACCCTGATGACCAGTAATGTGCCATGCACCCACATCACAGAGAACACAGGGAGAAGACTTTGGGGGAACATAGCTCAAGTCAGCAAGCATCACAAACAGGTACAACACTAGGGATCACAGCATGCGCAGATGAATGGAAGTGAACACACAGACATGCACATACAACACACACCTTGGGTGCAGGCAATGTCACACGTGTACACACTGCCATGAGGGGACTCCACTCCTGTGTGAGGAAAGCTGTGCCATATGTTGCCTCAGTAGGGCCCCATCATGTCAGCTGAGCACTTGGTCACACAATCAACAATTAGCACCAAATGAGGGCTCCCATCACATCAGCCTGGTCATGGATGTGCCAACGGAATCATCAGCACAGATCCAACACACTTGTATAGCAATGTTGCACTGACTACACGGATGAGTCCCTCCCCATTGATGCCCAAACCTGCATGTCCACTGGAGATGGCAACACGGTCAGGGAAGTAGACAAATGCAACGATGGCAGGCACAACAGATGTGCAGGGGTGGAAGCCACAGATATGAAATTGCCAATGTAAGTAGGAAACCCATTGCCAAATACTGAACACATGACACCCTCAGATGCTGCTATTGATGACATGGATACACCACATGATAGGACACATTCCCCCTGGACCACATGGGTTCCTGCACAGTAACACTTCATAATCATGAGACCAGATATCACCATCACTGCAGCAAGGGCATGGTTAGCTGCACCAACAACATGTACATCTGAAGCATGAGCACTAGAGAAAAGAAAGTTGCTTTATTCAGCATATGTGTTGAGGCCAAACGAAGTCCTGAAAAAAGAGCAAAGGCCAATGGCCAGTCCATTGTCAAAGTTCAAACAGGGTGACACTGGCAGATGTCACCCTACGCATGCCTGCACAATACCAGGGACAATCCACTAGGAGGGGCAACCGGGGGGCAGGCCAGGCACCGCAGGGACAGGATCAGGGCTCACCAGGGGGAGTCAGGGAAGGGGTGGTGGGTGCAGGAGAGCCACTGACAACTGCAGTGGAGGTGTCTGACATGGTGTGTGCCGGCACAACTGGGGGGCATGACACAGATGTCGTGGGTGCCGGCACAACTGCAGTGGACCCTGCAGATGGGGTGGACAGGTCCGCCACTGCAGTGCCCAAGTCAGACAGGGCGGTAGTGGACTCCACTGCAGTGCCTACCTCCAGGGGAGGAGAATGGGGAACAGGCAAGGTGGGTTGGACAGAGGGGGGGACACCCTCACCACATCAGTGGCACAGACAAGCGCAGCGGGGGGTGTGGTGCTGGGAGAGCAAGTGGCAGGGGGAGAAGGCCGGAGCATCTTGGGGATGGTATATCTGTGGGTGGGGGAACCTGGGGCAGGGTGTGGTGGGGGCACCTGTGCAGTGGGGGCCTGAGGGATGGAGGACGGAGACCTTGTGCCTGAGCTGCAGGGTGGTGGCGGGGTCTTGCTCTTAGCACTCCGGGGGGACTTGCGGGTGGGGGCCTCAGTCCGTCTGCGCCTGGGGGAGGGTGTCCGGGGGCGAGGGGCACTCTGCTCCGTGTGGGTGGGCTTCCTCTTCCCCGGGATGCTGGAGCAGCTTCATCGGTGGGGAAGAGGCCGAGGTCACAGAGGAAGAGCTGCTGTGACTTTGGGGTTGCAGGTGAGGCAAGGGAGGGTGCTTTGGAGGGAGAGGGAACTGAGGACTGCGCAGTGCATGTGGATGCGTGTGTGTGTTCCAGGGCCCCATCCCCTGTGAGTCTGGCTTCAGTCCCCTGAATGTGCGTGCGTGTGCGTTTTGTCATTGGCGTGTGTGTCAGTGTGCTGGATGTGTGTGTGCTGGTGTGTGCCTGTGCCAGTGTGTGTGTGCCTGGGATGGGTAAGGTGCTGGGGAGTGTGGATGGAGCAGAGGCAGGAGGGGTGAGGGACCGTTTGAGGAGGGACACTGCTGCCGTCAGGGAGGAGTCCATGGACCTATTGCCCCTCTGTAGGTCAGACATGCCCGATGAGATGCCCTCCATGAACGACACCAGCTGAGTCAACAGCGCGGTGTGCGCATGGAGGACACTCAGCATGGCTGTCTGCCCTACATGGAGCTGGCGAAGGAGGTACACAGACTCCTCACTCAGGGCAGCAGGGGACACAGGGGCAGGGGTGCGGTGCCTGGCCCAAAGGAGACACGCTCCCGGACATGGGAGCCTCCACGGACCTGGGGAATGGGAGCCGATGGGAGGGCGGTGGTGGTGCTGGTGGTGGCGGGGACAGCAACACTAGCTGGGGTGTGGTGGCTGCTGACACCCGCCTCCACAAGGGAGTCATCCTCCGAGTTGCTCTGGTCCTCAGCTGAGGTGGATGCTGCTGAGGACTCCTCGGTGTGGCTCCCCTCGCCCTCCGTGCCACTGGGTCCCTCCGACCACTCCTCGGCTGCTGACCCAGTCTGGCTCTCTGGCTCCTCCTGGTCCGTGGAGCTGTCCCCTTCCGTGGCCGTGGATGTATCTGCAAACAATGGGGAAACAGACAGACATCAGTCACCTGCACCAAACGCACACACCACTGTGAGCACAGCACATTACAGAGCAAGCCCTGGCATCATTAGTTGTACATTGCTAAAAGTGCCCTAATTGAACAGGAGAAGTCAATTGTCAGTCTGATGCCAAGCATGGCACTCACATCCCACATGGCCTTGCACCCATCTGTCTGGTGTCTGTTGGATTGCAACACCCCAGTGTTGACACATGCACCAAGTACACAGTAGTTGGACAGTGCAGAGGACACGGTGTGGACACATCACAGCTCTTGCCACTGAGTCAGTACAGGTTCACGGATGTAAGGGATGCCCAGAGTCAAATAGGAAATGCATGTGATGCATTCCAGCGACAGACACCATGATGCACCCATGTCCTGATAGCCAGCGCCACTATGGTGTGCATGTAGCACATGTCACTCCCCTGCAGGATCACCAATCAGTAGACACATGCCATGGCGGAGGCATGACTGCAAAGTCATACATCACTGTCTCAGTGATGTATGACTTTGCAGCCAGACAACAACACTCTGCACTGTGTCACAATAGTAGGTCATGGGGAATGCAAGTCCTGGAGCTGCACAAGTGCACATGTACATCCCCCCACAACACATCCTCTTAACCCTCATCTGTCCAGGTCATACCTATTGGACATATGGGAGACCTGTGACACTACCCTCTGAACCTGAGCCCCTCACACTCTGCTGTGCATGGGGAACAGCTGCCTGAACTTCACATTTACATGCCCCAGTCTGCATGGGCAGCTGATCAGACACCTATGTGTCACACAAGCATCGTCTCCTATGGTCACATCTCCAGTGGCATGCTGAGCCCCTACCAAGAAACTCCACAGCAGTCCTGGCGACTAATCCACAGCACACTGACACAGAGGCAGACACCTGAGGGGTCAAATCACTGTGCACAATGTGTCCTCTGATACACGGGAGTGGGAGTACAGAGTGTATTGTATGGCCTGGAGTAGGCATGACTGTCCAGCCCCACATGAATGAGGGATGAGCCCTGGACTGTAGGCAGCTGGCTAAGTATGTGTGACACACGTCATATACATACTCCTGGGGCCCAAACATTGTTCCCACCCGCAGCATGGGTGTGTGCCAGGTACCCCAGCCACATGTGGTGGATCAGCTCAGCAATTGGACCACAGATCAAAGTAACACGCTGAATACATGTCAGAATACAGGCATTGTGTAAGCAATGGACCCACCCATGATGCCCACCACAGAGTCAGGGAAACAGATGCTGTCTCCCACCTTGAGTCAAGCAAACTGCAAGGACACAGTCCTAAGTGACAGAATTCCCTGCATGTAAGGGCCACACCTGGGTATCAGATGAGGAGTGGGCAGTGCACAATAGAGGGACATGGCTCCTGGACAACATGACTGCTGTACTGTGGCAGTTCAACCTGGCCCGAGGAGGGCACATAACATGTTAGACAGAGTACACAGTGCAGTCTTTGACTCACCCCCTCCTTGCTGCTCTCTGGCCTTCAGCTGCCCATCCAGGTCTGGAAAGACCACCGCCAGGATCCTGAGCATGTGGGGGGTCAGGGTCCGTGTTCCGCCCCTCCTGCGAGGAGGCGACAGCTTCAGCTGGACCCGTGCAATCCTCCGGGTCCAGCCCCGAAGGTCCTGCCACCTCTTTTGGCAGTTGCGGATCCGGCGCTTGTAGACCCCCACGGACCGGACAGCCCGGACGATGTCCTTCCATATCTCATGCTTCCGATGGGCAGAAGCCTGTCAGGATGACAAAGTGATAAGGCCATTACTACACATGCAACATATCCGTGCATGACACAGTTGCATATACATGTCGCAATCACAGGGGCACATGGTGTACCCAGGCAGTGCACGGCTGCCCATGGACAGTTTTCCAGAAGTCACTACATGGTATCATAGCATGGGGAGTAAAACCCTGTTCAGAAGCACTGTCACTGCACCATACCTGTCCAGTGCAAGTCACTACACACTATGGGGGGTGACAACTACTCAGTGAGCCTGCTAGCCAGTGGTGTGCTGACTCTCAGCCTTGCTAGTCAGACAAAATGCACATTCAGAAAGGCAGTGCACAGAACACTCACCTGCTCCCCTGGTGTCCCATACAGCTTGCTGTACTGTGGAAGTAGGCTGTCCAGCAGGGCCTGGTTCTCTTCAAGGCTGAAGGCTGGGGCTCTCTCCACAGTACGTGCCATTGCAGGGTCCAGAGGGGCAGAGACAGCAGCAGTGCAGTGGCAGATGTCGTCCTGGAGCATGTAGTGCAGGCAAGTGGGCTCTCAGGGGAACATGCAGCAATATATATGTGCTGGAGAGGCAGATACTGTCCCTTGTGTCCAAAGTGATAGGTCCAAGTCGTTTGCATCTTCTGAATCTGGCCAATCCATGGAATAGCAGCACCAAAACACGCCCACAGCATCCTTCAAAATTTCAACTTCATGACATACATGATTTTGCAACATTGTTGTGGGTGACCAACTGATTTTCCAGCAACCGACTCGTTCGAATATTCGAAAACGCGTCCGTTGCCAGGCAAGCCCATTGTCAATGGGTGCGCACCGATCGGTCCATTGAGGTACAACGCGCACAGGGGTACAACGCGTACCCGCACACATTGAATGCAATGGGCCGGCCGGAGGCACCGATCGGTCCATTGCAGTACAACGCGCACAGGGGTACAACGCGTACCCGCACACATTGAATGCAATGGGCCGGCCGGAGGCACCGATCGGTCCATTGCAGTACAACGCGCACAGGGGTACAACGCGTACCCGCACACATTGAATGCAATGGGCCGGCCGGAGGCACCGATCGGTCCATTGCAGTACAACGCGCACAGGGGTACAACGCGTACCCGCACACATTGAATGCAATGGGCCGGCCGGAGGCACCGATCGGTCCATTGCAGTACAACGCGCACAGGGGTACAACGCGTACCCGCACACATTGAATGCAATGGGCCGGCCGGAGGCACCGATCGGTCCATTGCAGTACAACGCGCACAGGGGTACAACGCGTACCCGCACACATTGAATGCAATGGGCCGGCCGGAGGCACCGATCGGTCCATTGCAGTACAACGCGCACAGGGGTACAACGCGTACCCGCACACATTGAATGCAATGGGCCGGCCGGAGGCACCGATCGGTCCATTGCAGTACAACGCGCACAGGGGTACAACGCGTACCCGCACACATTGAATGCAATGGGCCGGCCGGAGGCACCGATCGGTCCATTGCAGTACAACGCGCACAGGGGTACAACGCGTACCGCACACATTGAATGCAATGGGCCGGCCGGAGGCACCGATCGGTCCATTGCAGTACAACGCGCACAGGGGTACAACGCGTACCCGCACACATTGAATGCAATGGGCCGGCCGGAGGCACCGATCGGTCCATTGCAGTACAACGCGCACAGGGGTACAACGCGTACCCGCACACATTGAATGCAATGGGCCGGCCGGAGGCACCGATCGGTCCATTGCAGTACAACGCGCACAGGGGTACAACGCGTACCCGCACACATTGAATGCAATGGGCCGGCCGGAGGCACCGATCGGTCCATTGCAGTACAACGCGCACAGGGGTACAACGCGTACCCGCACACATTGAATGCAATGGGCCGGCCGGAGGCACCGATCGGTCCATTGCAGTACAACGCGCACAGGGGTACAACGCGTACCCGCACACATTGAATGCAATGGGCCGGCCGGAGGCACCGATCGGTCCATTGCAGTACAACGCGCACAGGGGTACAACGCGTACCCGCACACATTGAAAGCAATGGGCCGGCCGGAGGCACCGATCGGTCCATTGCAGTACAACGCGCACAGGGGTACAACGCGTACCCGCACACATTGAAAGCAATGGGCCGGCCGGAGGCACCGATCGGTCCATTGCTGTTCAACGCATCACTGTACATGTGACTGGCATATGTCAGCATGCCTGTCTCAGATGGACATATGCCAGCCACAGATAGCTCCCAGGGAGTGAGGGGCACACCTACATCACGACAGCCTGTCCAAACCTTATCATAAGGCATGTAAGGCTGCATTTCCTATTGTGTGTATGTTGGTGTACATGTTGTCCTGTGGGTGTCACCTGTGGGCAGCCACCCCCAGGCTGTGCACGTGTTAATGGGGACAGGATCCTGGGTGTTACGTGTACGTGACCACTGTGATGTGCAACTGTTCATATCTGTGCATGTGCCATGGTCACATTTCACAGTGGTGTTTGTGTATGTCATGTCACATACCCCGTGAGTCCCATGTGGGACGGTATGTTTGAGCCAGGGTGTCCCAGTGGCACAATAGTGATGGCCCTCCACAGTCTTTGTGCATGTAGTGTTTACAATGTCTCTGATTTCATGTGCACAATGGGAGACAGTCTCCACATCCACGTTGTGTGTGCATGGACTCTGATGTTGTGCGTGTGTGTCACAGACGTCCATGGCTCTCCTGCCATGGCAAGTGTGGCCACTACCTGTGGGGGTCATGTTTGTTTTGTTGTGGTGTACACATGATACTCCAGGTGATGCCAGTGTCCATGTGGCATTACAGGGTCCCTGGGAATGTGCCTGTCGTTGAGCTGTGGTGCCTGGGGCACATCTGTCCTCACATGTCACTGGGGGGTGACTGTGACACAGCATCATGATATCCAATGGGCCAACCTGGGACAAATTGATGCCACCTGTAGGACCGTGTTGACAGATGTTGGCCATGTATGTACCATACATGTCGTTCCGGTACTGCACACTTCATGTAGTTGTGCCTCATGATGATGTATGTTGGGATCTTGAGTGTGTTCAATGCCGCATATGTGGGGTGACTGACGATCTTGCTTACTTCTCCTCTGCACTGCAGGGCTCCTGCTGTCCATCGGCCATTCCCAGACCTGGCAACGATGGTGGAACGGGACAGCATCCGACGGTACCGCTTCACCAGGCAGCTGATTGAGGATTTTGCAGTGCAGTTGTCCCCACATTTGCAGCCTGGCCGGCCGTATCCTACAGCGCTGACCCCCAAGGTGAAGGTGATGGCAGCCCTACACTTCTTTGCCACCGGTACCTTCCAACATACTGTGGCGTCTGCTGGTGGGATGTCACAGACCATGTTCAGCCGTGTGCTCCGCGATTTCTTGGCGGCAATGTTGCTCTTCCTGAACCGGTACATCTATTTCCCTAGACTGCGACGACTCACTGACGTGAAGAGTGACTTTTATGCCCTGGGGAGGATGCCGCATGTCATTGGCTCCATTGATGGGACACATGTGGCTTTGGTACCACCACAGGCCCAGGAGCAGGCCTACAGGAACCGCAAGCACTACCACTCGGTCAATGCACTGGTGGTGTGTCTTGCAGACATGACCATCACACACGTGTGTGCCCGTTTCCCTGGTTCAGCACACGATGCCTTTGTGATGAGGAGTAGTCGCATCCCCAGGTTGATGGCACAGATGCAGAACCAGCGTGCCTGGCTTGTCGGTGTGTACTGACTTTGTGCCATTGTGTGTGATCTGATCTGTAGTATTCCGCCCACTTTTCCAAGTCAGCTGATGTGCACTTGTCTGTCCGTAGGTGACTCGGGATACCCCAACATGCCGTGGTTGCTGACACCCCTCAGGAACCCTGTGACACCTGCCCAGATGCGCTACAATGAGGCACATGGTCGGACCAGGAGAGTGATTGAGCGGACCTTTGGTCTCCTGAAGAGCCGCTTCCGCTGCCTGGACAAGACCGGAGGGTCCCTCCCATATGCCCCTGCGAAAGTGTGCAAGATTATCATCGTCTGCTGCATGCTCCACAACCTGGCAGTGCGGAAGGAGTTGCCTCTCATCCAGGATGACGATGACCAACATCCGCCACCTGTGGAGGATCCTGGCCTGGACCACGATGCCAGTGACGATGATGATGATGATGATGGTGATGGTGATGTCCGCACACAGCTCATCACCAACTTCTTTAGCTGAATGTGAGTATCCTGAGGTGTCATGTCAATGATGTGAGTTGGCATGATGTGTGGGTGGTGCTCTGGTGCTGTTGGAGTGTGTCCATGGGCTACTTGACTGGATGTGTGTTGCGATGTGTGGTGACAGGTGGGCTGTACTCCCCAACAGTGTTGACATGCTAACTTGGTTCTGGGTGGGTATCTTGTAACATGTATTGTGCATGAGTTTTGCTGTTCTGTCCTGTACTCCATTGCTTTTGACTGTGTGTCATTTCTGTCCTTCACAGGGTACTTTCAGATTCGTTTGGTCAACTGTGTCCACCGACAACGTGATTGCACATCCAGGCTGGTAGCTGTTGTGTCCCTACAGGTGATGTGCGCCACACCCATGGACTTCCTTCTGTCTACAGTTGTTGACTGTGTGCCCGCTACCAGGTGGGGTTACCTTGCATCTGTAGTGGTTACGGCATGTTGCTACTGTGTAATAAACCTGTGCTTCACTTAGTGATGTGCGTTGTCTGTGGTCACACATTTGACTGCCATTTGCTTACTGCACCTGTGGGCTACTTGACTACAACTGGGAATGGGTGTGGTGTCTGTGCATTGCACCGTCTTCCCTGGCAACATCAGTGTAGGCAATGAGTCAGATGGCCTAGGTGTGTATGTGTTGTGTAGCCCTGGTGGTGTGTCTCCCTCATATGTGTCACGTTGCCTGTACTCACATGCCTGTGTTGTCCTTGCTGTTGCAGTTCGCATACACAGTGTAATTTTGTTGTTCATCATCCCCATAACAGTACCCACGTTGGAATCACGACAGAGGCAAGTATGGTGTATTATTGTGTTTATTGTGATACATCTGTGATAATAGTGCATAGGATGGATTGTGCTGTACATGAATCTTGCAATCCCAAGTTCCTAGATGAATAGAAAGTCCAGGTAGACAGGATCCCCAGTATCGGGGCCACAGTTGTCTGACACATTGTTCCAACTTGTACTCCCCATGCAATGTGTGGGAGTAGTGTTGCCATCAACAGGGTGAACAGTCTGTGCACAAAGGCGAAAATCCAGAACAGGTTCAGGCTTCCTGGGAGTTGCGCTTGGCCATCAGCCTCTCACTTTCCCCTCCTCGGACGACCCCTCTTCTTGGGGGGGGGGCCCTCAAGTGCAGGCTGCTGCGGTGCAGGGGACTCTCCGCCAGAGTCCTCCTCCCTCCCTGTGGCAGTTGCAGTTTGTTCGGTACCAGATGTTGTTGGCACACAGGGAGGTGTGGACTGGTTGCTGTTCATCTGGCGGAGGCATTGTAAAATGTCCCTGTGCACCGCCGTCATCTCATGTAGTACATCCCACTTGGACTCCACGCGGGTCATGTGGGAGTCCACACGTGACATGTGGGAGTCCACACGTGACATGTGTGACTCCACATGGGACATGTGGGAGTCCAAGCGGGCATGATGGGCAGCCTGCTGCTGTTTGATGTCTCTGAGGAGCCCCACTACCTGGCTGAGCTCTCCGGTGCTGGACTGGTACGCATCAGCTATGCGTACCAGTTGTGGGTCTTCATGCACACCAGCAACGTCTGCAAGCAGCGACCTCTGTCTCCCACCCCTCCCACCACCCCTGCTGACATGTGCAGTGTGTGCAGTTGCACGCACAGATAACCCTGGTCCACCTTGGGGGTTGGTGGTGGTGGTGGTGTCCATGGCCCCAGGTTGGTCCAGGGTCACTGCGCTGGTGTTGTTCCTTATTCTGTCCATGTCGGCAGGGATGGTATTCGTGGTGACAGTCGTTGGAGGGGTGGGTGCAGGGGGTGCAGCTGGTGGACCTGCTGGTGCTGCAGCTGGTGGTCCTGCTGGTGCAGCATGTTGACTTGCACCGGATGTGCCAGGTTGTTCTTCATCGTCCGAGGAGGACAGAGGCTGTACGACGCCAGTGAGCTCGGCATCCTCTTGAGCCTGGGACTGGGACTCCTCAGCGTCTGCTGCTGTGTCCCTATCATCACCTGTTTTTGGGAGACACAAACAATGTATGTCATGTTTCTGCAGGCATCAGTGGTTGACACACCTGACAGTTGTGACTGTGCCTCGGGGTGCGGGCCTGTACATTGTATTGTCCTAAGTCGTCACAGTCAGGGGTTGATATTGGTGTGGCACATTGTCCTGCATTATTTGGGCATTTCTATGTATTCTCTGGGGTGTGAACATGGTCTGCATTGATTGTGTTTGGTTGACAGCCAGACCTCCTTCCCACCCACCCACCCACCCAGTCAGTTATCCCACCATGGAACGTGCTTGCATTGCAGGGAGTGTAAGTTGTCTCTCAGGATGTCAGTCAGAGGTGTCCTGCTGTTTGTTGGTGCACAGTTGGCAGCAGGGCCTTGTGCTCCCCGCAGCAGTAGCCAGTGTCAGCCATCTTGTGAGTCCTTCTCCACTCCCTGTGATGTGAGCATGGTTCAGGGTGGTGTTGATGGGCCAGTTGTGAGGCTGAGCAATGTCTGTGACTACGACTCCCATCATGCTATTGCCTCCACCCCCTTCCCAGCATGCCCATGCTTCCTTCCTTTTGACTCTGCTTCCCTGTGGGGTGGGCTGGCTGTGCTGACAGGATGGCTGGGAGTGTTGTCCTGGCAGTTGTTTGGCTAAGAGTCCCAAGAGTGTCCCTGTGCTTCACACAACATAACCCAGGGTGGTGGTGCTTTGTGGGATCTTGTGTTAGGATGGAGGGCATTGCATTCTACCAGGTGGGTACTGTGGAGTTTGTGTTGGGGGGGGGGTGTGAGGGGAGGTGCTGGTGACTATGGTCAGTGCTGCAAGTCCCCCTTCCCACCCAGCCAGCCAGCCAGATATCCCACCATGGAACGTGCTTGCATTGCAGGGAGTGTAAGTTGTCTCTCAGGATGTCAGTCAGTGGTGTCCTGCTGTTTGTTGGTGCACAGTTGGCAGCAGAGCCTTGTGCTCCCCACAGCAGTAGCCAGTGTCAGCCATCTTGTGAGTCCTTCTCCACTCCCTGTGATGTGAGCATGGTTCAGGGTGGTGTTGATGGGACAGTTGTGGGGGGGGGCAATATGTGTGAGTGCGACTCCCATGATGCTATTGGCTACACTGACTTGGCCAGCATACACAGAATTCCTTCCTTTGAGTGGTCTTCACTGTGTGTTGGTGTTGTTGTGGTGGCTACATGTGTGGATGTGTGTGTTAGTTCTATTTGTGCCACTGCCTAGCTGTAGTTGTGGTTGTGTTTGTACATGTGTTGGCACAGTTGGATGTGACTTTTTTGATGGCATGTGTTGTGTTTATCTGACTGACATACACATTTTGGGATGATTCTGTTCTAGTTGCTGTGTAATTGCTATGAGTGCATGGTTTGACTCTCCCCTTGACAGTGATGTGTGTGTTTTGTGGCAGTTTATTGTGTACATTTGTTGTGTACTCACCAGGCTCTGGGATGTCCTCTAGTCCATATACGCTCACTGGCGGAAGGATGGCCCGCACCTTCTCCTCCCAGGGCCTGAGGTATACTGGCTTGGCAGGAGGGCCACTGCCGGTGTATTGGCTCAGGTGGTAGTCTTTCTTGAGCAGCTCCCGGACCCTCCTGCGCACGTCATACCACCTGTTCTGGATGTCGGTCTTTGTGCGCCGACATGGTGATTGGGCGTTCACCCTGTTGATGATCCTCTCCCACATCTTGGTTTTCTGCGACATGGGGGTCTGTTGGACCAGAGTGCCAAACAGCTGTGGCTCCACCCTGAGGATCTCGTCTACCATGACTTCCAATTCACTATCTAGGAACTTGGGATTCTTCTTGGGGGGCATGGTGATGGGTGGTGATAGTGGGTGCTGTGTGTGTTGGTGTGCAGGTGAGGGTGTGTGGGTGTGTGTTGTGCTGGGTGTATGTGAGGTAGGTATTTGTTGGTGTGCTGCTGGTGTGTGGCTTGTGTGAGGGATGAGCTGTGGGTGTGTGGTTGCTTTCTCTTGGGTGCTGGCAGTGGAATGGCATTTGCAAAGGCTCATGGTAGTGATTTGTGTCCTTTATATAGGTGGAGTTGTTGGTGTGTCTTTGTTCTCTGTCCCCACCCCCCCAGTATTTATTGGCTTGGTAATTGCTTGTTTGGGCTTTTTTTGGTTGATTTTTCCTTTGTGCTGTTTGTGTATGTTGGAAACGTTCTTGTGACCGAGTCGGACCCTGCATTGGTCTCGTACGGTGTTTTCCGTTTCGTTCACGCTGTGTTTGTGCAGTTTTGTATGCTGCGTACGCGTCGGTCGCGGTGTATTGTGTTGCTTCGGCTCGGTTTTGTATGCGTGTCGGTCGTACGGCTTGTCCTCCGTCCGACTCGGTCGTGTTTTCGCGCCTTGCATCGTACTTTGCAGGTTGGAGTTGGCGGGTACGATTCGGTCGGATTTGTTCCGGGTGCGTGTCGGTCGGTTGGATTCGCGTGTTTTTCCGGCCGGATTGCTATTTTCCGAGCGGGTCGGTCGGTCGGCTTGGTTTCCTGACGTGTCGGTCGGATTTATCGCGGCTTGCATCGTACTTGGCGTGTCGGGCGCCACTGGTACGTGTCGGTCGGTATTTTTTCCGGATCCGAGTCGGTCGGTGCTTTTTCCGGCCCGAATCGGAATCGACCCCTGAGTGTTCAGCGCCTTCCCTGACTTTTTCTAGTTTGGAGTGGGATATTATATTATCTATGTTTAGTGTCCAGCGCCTTCCCTGAGTTAATACAGTTTGGAGTGGGAATAGTAAATTATATATGTTTAGTGTCCTGCAGTTTCCCTTTGTTGATATAGTGTAGAGTGGGAATAGTAAAATATTAGTTCTTTATTTTGTAGTAAGGTTAATAATACAAATCTATGTTTAAGTGGTAATAGTATGTTTTGTATGTGTATTAAAAAAAAAATATGTCATATATAATTTAAGATAATTATTTTATTGTAAATACAGAAAACAACAATTAATATAAGAATTAAATACAACACAATATTTATATTTTATTAAAGTTTTTATTTTTATTCAAAGAGTCAAGCAAATAAATAAACTGGGGCAGATCTACAAGCCCCTTGCGACAACTTTACGCCGCCGTTGCATCACATCACATCCTTAAGCCTGCTTGAAGCAGGCTTAAGGAGTGACGCAGCATGTTAGGAATAGGCATTCCTAACCATTGCTGGAGTTGCGTCGTGCTTGCGACATGACTCCAGCAATGCGCTGCCTGTACGCCAAATGATGCGTCACGCATCTGTCTATCCTTGCGACACGGTGTGCCGCATTGTAAATGCGACGCATTCATGGTGGCGGAAAGGATTTTTTTACGAGACGCAAATGAACTGACACATCTCTGCTAATATGCAGAGATGCGCAAGTTCTTGTAAATCTGCCCCTATGTATTTTGTTTTATTAAACATTTTGAATATATATTGTCATAAAGAGAAATAATAATATATTTTTTTTTGCTTACATTGCATATTTAGTACATATTTAAACATATAATTTTTAAGCATAGTCAGCATTAAACAATTTTAACTTTTTTACAATGTAGAACTTGGTAAATATGTAAATTTTTTACAAATAAAAGATTTAGTTGCGCATTGTTTTTTAATCATTTTTTTTAACAGTTTTTTGGTAACAGTTATAGAATATTTATTTACATTGTAAATATGCATTATATAATTACAAACAGTGTACATTTTTAATAACACATTTATTTTTACAATTTTCTCATTGTATAACATTTTATATGTTTTGCATATTAATAATAAATAAATAATGTATTTTGTATAATATTATTTAAGTTGTAAATACAAATAAAATTATTAAGGTAAGAAAACATTTTGAAACAGAAAAGTATTTTTTAACATTTACACATTTTTTCACATTTTTAGAAAGCATTATCATTTTTTTAAATCACATTGGTAAGTTAACATATTTTATTTTAATGTATAATAATAAATATTATTTATTTTCTAATATTTAGTATTATACTTTAACATTTTTAAACAGTAAAGAAAAAAACATTTAGTACATTAGTAATATTAATTATTATTTTTTAAACTTTTTTTGTATTGCATTTATAATGGACGTTGACTTTAATGTAAAAAAGTATTTTTATTATTTCATTTAGGTAGCCATTTTCTAAACTAAGTTGAATTTTGTAGGCTATCTGTGTTGTTTTAGGTCATTTCTGAGGGGAGAAGCTCGCAGTTGGGAGCTGCTTCGCATCGGTTAAGGTAAGTTTAATTTAATTACTTTTAGGCGTAATTTAGGTGTAGGGTGAAGGTAGTTAGGTAGTGTATAGTGTATGTATAGTTTGTATTTTGTGTTTTTGGTGCGGTCGAAAATTAGCAGTTTTGCGTTTGTGAAATGCGGTTAGTTCGTTGATAGGTAGGTGTTAGGGTATGTATTATATGTATAAATATGTTTAGAGTATGGTGTTATTATTGTGTTTATGTTTGTTTTTAAATGATTTTATTGTATATTTGTGCTGGAGGGATTGTATTGTTTTTTTCACAGGATTTTGTCGTTTGGAAGTTGCCATTGGGAGAAGCATGCTTTTTTTTTTTTTTTTAAAGGAACTGTGTATTAGTTTCTAGTAAACTAATAATTATTTTACAGTTTCTTTATTTTTCGGGTTTTTCTGGACCGTTTCTTTTTTTAATTAAATTTTTTGGGTTTTTAATGGATTGGAGTCTACGGATATGTTGTTGCCGGATTATATTTTTTACAGTTGTATTTTTCAAATTTTTGGGGTGGGGGGACTTTTAAGTAAGTTTTGGGATTTTTACACGTTTGGATTTATTTATGGCAGTTTGGATTCAATTCTTCAGCAACAAAAAAAGTAAGTCATTTTAAATTATTACAATGGGAGGAAAATTAAATTTTTGTCATTTATATTGACGTTTGTAAATATATAAAATATATTTATTATGTCAAATAATTTTTAAAAATAAGTTAATATTAATTGACATAATATTTATATTTTACATGTTTGCAAAGAAATGTTTATTTAAAGAATTTAGAGCACAATTACGATTTTCCTAAGCTTTTGTAGTACTGTTCTAAAGTAGGGATTTAGCTATTGTTTCTAGATATTCTAGCCCTTTTGGGAGTGATTAGGATGGCGGGCGGACTTTAGTTTGCCCGCCATCGCGGTGCTGGGACCGGCCGCCAGACGTGCGGCGGTCCCGCACCGCTAATTAGGATGCGACCGCCACCCTGGCGGTCGCATTCTGCATATTTGACATTGCCACCCGCAGCAATGCCAAATTGCCATGTTGTGCATTTCCATGCACAACGTGACAGGCACCGCGCGGTGCCTGCCACCTTGTGCATGGAAATGGAGGGGAGGTACCATGGGTACCCCCCAAGTGCACCCCCCATGCCCCCTGGGGGCCCGCAACGGGCCCCCAAAGCACATCCCCGCCAGCCTTTCCATGGCAGATTTTTGAAGGTGTCTCCAAATGCATTGATTAAAGTGGTAATAGCAACCTTGTATTGCTGAGTGAGGGTAGTTTTTCAGGATGGCTTGTATCATTGACTGTTCAAAATCTATGATCATTTTTTGAGGATAGCAATTATTAGTTTCTTGCTTTACGTTTGTTAAGCGTTCTACATAGGTAGTGGTTTGTTTGTTTGGTAACAGGGCATATCTAAAGGGGATGTTGGTATTGTGATATAGTCCATGGATTGTATATAATTGGTAAAATGGTTTGGGACATATTTTAAATGTTCCGTCCATCATCCATGTCTCACAATTCTGAAGTTTAAGTAAGTTTGTGGGAGTTGCATATATAATAATTCTTTTGTCGTTAGATTTATTGTCATAAAATAGAAATTGCTCTTCATTATGACTTACAGTGAGTTCAGGTGGTATTTGTTTTTCACTGAAAGTTTTGGGGGTAGGTGGGGTGGTAGCAGTTGCTTTTTTTGTTCTAGCTATTAGCCTTTTCAACGTTGAGACAGAGGGTAATTGCCAGTTACATGTTCTGGAACTCTGGTGAGTACATCTTTTAATATTTCAGTAGTAGGTTTTTGAGAGCTAGTGCTAGCTTCTTTCAGAGTGTCTAAAGTGTCTCTCACTTCTATTTCAGCTATGTTAGGGGGGTGGTTATGTTCCTTAACATGTACTACAGTAGTTTCTTTTGTTGTAGCCCTCCCATAACATGCATTTGAATAATATTTGATGCATTTCCAATTAATTTTGTCACCTGTCTGTTTCTCCTGGGTGTAGACATATCCCATATAACATAATAAAAAAATTCCTTTCTGGGAAGTTATGAATTTGGCACCTTCAGTCATTCTGATGTTTCAAATGCTATGAGAAATGTATATAAAAAATATTAAATGTATTGTACTTGTTTTAATTTTAATACAGGTTTTTATATACAACATTATACTTACATGTTTGAATATGTTGAACTTTTTTTGACGCTGAGGTGTTTCTGTTAGTGATTGCCTTTAGTGTTTCTTTTGATTTCCTGCAGAAGAAAAATTTTAATTTTAATAAATGTGTTTAACAGCATTTATTTCATATTGGGGTTTGTGTGGTTAGTGGGCGATTTGGGTTGGGAATTTTACTTGTTTTAATAGTTTAATTGAGATTTATACTTACTTTTTTGGATGATGTTTGAAGGTAGTTGAGTATGTGTTGAAGTTTCTGTAGAGGAGATATAATTAAAAAGAAATATACATTAATTATTTAGTTATAAAAAGTGCTTTACAATTATCTTATGCAGTTGTAACTTTAAATAGATATTTTACTTACTTTTTGAAGTTGTATTCAGAGCTTTCAATTATGAAGTCCAGTGTTGCAGAAGCAATCCGGCAGAGATTCCCCTTATTCTTGGTTTTGTTGTTGGAGCATAAAATAACGTTAAATTTTCTTTCATTTATTTAGAGGGTCATTACGATGGCGGGCGGACAAAGTCCGCCCGCCACCGCAACGGCAAACGGGACCGCCCGCAAGAGGTGCGGCGGTCCCGCCATGGGTATTAGGATGCCACCGCCACGGTGGCGGTGGCAACCCGTATTGTTCACATTGCGACGGGCGGTGCTGTCAGCAGCACCCGCTGCAATGCGAAAAACGCATGTTGTGCATTTGACTGCACAACGTGACAGGCACCGTGCGGTGCCTGCCACCTTGTGCATTCAAATGTAGGGGGGTACCATAGGTACCCCCCATGTGCACCCCCCACACCCCAAAACCCTGGGGACCCGCAACGGGCCCCCAGAAGCAAAGACCACATGCCTTTCCATGGCGGCAACACCGCCATGGAAAGGCTGCTTTCCGCCACCATCCTAATATGGATGGCGGTGTCTTGCAGACACCGCCACCATGTTAGAGTCCTTTTCCGCCCGGTCGACAAGTCGACCGGCAGAATAGCGGCGGACGGTCTTTCCGTCCGCCTGGGTCCCCACCGCCATCGTAATATGGCGGGGGGAAATGTTAGGTGGGCGGACGGGAATGGCAGGCGGATCGCCACCGCCATTCAGGCGGCGGCAATCCGCCAGACATCGTAATGACCCTCATAGTGTTTGTTTAATTGTGCTTTCAATCTTGGGTTATTTTAGTTGTAGGTATTTTTCATTGGTTGTTACTAATGTTTTCAATTAATTTGGCAGTTTTTTCCTTATATGGGAAACGCTAATTAACGTTCAGTTGAACTTTTTTTTATTCTTACTTTATTTAAAAGTGTAATAGTGTATTATTTGTATTTTATTTTGCATTGCATGCATATTAAAAAATATTTATTTTATATATAGTGTTTGTAAGTATAATAAATTTGGTGAGTTTAAATAAGTTAAAGATATTTTATTGAATTTTATTGTATTTAATGGTAAATGTATTTATTTAATATGTTGTGTGTGTTTGTGATATTGTTTATATTATTTATGTGATATATTGTGTTATTAAAAATATTTTTAAGGTGTCGATATTTTTTGTGGCGATAATAGTGTGATCTATATTTTTGTTATCGATATATGTGTTATTTTGTATGTTTATTAAATGTTTTCGATATTAGTTATGACAATATTTTTTTGATCAATATTAGTGATATCGATGATAATGCTTGTCGATAATTTTGGGTCGATATTTGTGTATTTGTTTAAATAAGTATAGAGTATTTATATTTATGTTATCGATATTTGTGTGTCGATAATTTTGTAGGTCGATATTTTGAGTGTCGATGTTATGTCAGTGATCCAGATATATATAGACCTCACCATGTACTACACTTAAGGACCACTAGGTTTCTTTGTCAAACCTTCAGCTCAACCGTGGGTAACTGGCTCTGAGCAGCAAGGCTTACACAAAGGAACAATAGTAAAGCATTTAAACAGCACCAAACAATTGAAGAAGAAATAGACAGAACATCAAGGTAATCCAACACCAATATATAAAATAGATTGTATTTGTAAGTTTTTTTGACACCACAGCGAAAAGATTCACCGAAGGCTTCCCAAGATATAGAATTTACAAGGTATAGTAAATCAAAACGTTTCACTCAACTGCGAACAAGCATTGACAAATTCAACAAATTTGACATTTAGAGAAACTTTTTCACTAAAAAGTTGGGCTAGTTGTATTGCGGTCACTTAGGGCCTTATTATGAGTTTGGCGGTGCAGGACCGACCCGCGCCCGCACCGCCAAACCGATGTTTGAACAGCTGACCAGATTAGGAGTTTTCTCCTGTCTAGCGGGCTGTTCTTTGGCGTTCCCACGGCGGTGCCCATGAAATAGGCACCGCAATGGGAATGTCAAAATCAGTACCTGCATGGCATGGGCTGCTGCAGTCAATGCCGTGCAGGTACTGGGGTGCATGCATACTATGTGCCCCCCTGCATGCACCCCATGGCACAGAGGCACAAGGGGGCCATGTAGGGCCCCCTTTGTTTCCTCACTGCCACACTTTTCATGGTGGTCGCACCCCCATGAAAATTGTGGCAGTGAGGAAATTCGTAATATGGTTGGCAAGCATATTGCAGCCTCAAGAACACTGTGCCACTGCCAGGGATCTCTCCCTGGCAGTTGTGGTGGTCCCACGGCAGTCCGACCGCCCTGGTCATAATAGGGTGGTCAGAAGATAGCCACTGCCACGCCCCCACAAGTCTGGTGGTCCGTGGACCACCACACTTGTAATAAGGTCCTCAGAGTCACTTTAGGCAAACAACTCCAGTAGGGAGCCAGTCAGGTGGACCAGCAAGGTCCTCGGAAAGTTATCTCAGCAATAGAAGCAATTCTCAGTCAGTCGCATGCACTTTTATCCATTGCAGTGGTTTCCTATGGAAGTGGTCCTGATGCAAGGGATGGCGGATGCTGAAGATGCTCAAGGATGCCGTGGATGCGATGCTGTCGACGGGGGTCTCCCTGTTGCTACTACCCAGTCTGCGAAGGGGGTGAGGCGGTCCTGGTCACAGTGTCAACATCCCTCGAAGTCTTCTCAGTGCCGATAGAAGTCCAGTAGCCACTGGGGTACCAGTCACCTGGTATCGTGGCCACGGGCAAAATCCTTTCCTGGGCCATAACTCAGCTTCTGGGTGACCTTGTTGCACTCCAACAACTCTGCCAGTCTCAGCGAACTTGGGTGCAACTTTGAGCGTTGGGTCCTGCTCTCTGGTACTGCACGGCAGTGATCTGAAGTTTCTGAGCTAACAACTTGCTCCAGCAGGCTTCTCAGCTGTTATGGCCCTGTGCTGTGAACAGGAGGTCAGCCAACTGGAGTCTCTTGGATTTGGTTGTGCTCTGGAGACAACTTCTCCTTGGGCAGGCACAGTCTCTCTTCCCTCTAATAACCAAAGAAACTAGAACAATTAGATATAGAAAGAACTAAGTAGCATACAGCACATAGGACAGCTCCAACATCCCCCATCTTCCCCCCTCCCACAAATTTCAAACAAAACCAATACATGAAATAAAACAGATACCAAAGGAGGAGGAAAAGAAAAAAAAACTCCAGACACTAAGCTCTAGTGGTATTCCCTGAATGAACCACAGTGATTCTGTTCAAGTACCAAATTCGGTTGATATTCAATTTAACAGCATTCTGAAATAACTTTAATACTTTAAAAAAAGTTGAAAACTTAGACAAGCCCCGTCTATGAGGAAATTTCACTCTTACGGTGTCCCCCACCATCACCCTAGTCCCAGAAGCAGCATGTGTTACATCAAAATGAATCTTCCTCCTCAAGACTTTAATACAATACAATATAATACAATGCATTTATAGAGCGCACAGCTACCTAAAAAGGTGTCCCGGCGCTAGCGATAAGAGTATCGTCTAAGTTCAAGGGCAGAAACCAGCTTAAGAGGAGGTTATTACGGAATCAAATAGAAGTGTTTTAATTCTATTCCTGAAAACCGATTCAGATGGGCAGCTTCTCAAGGCCACCGGTAAGGCATTCCACAGTCTGGCTGTCAGATAGGCAAAAGAGTGACTGCCTCTTCTGGATTTAGCAATACGCGGGGTTTGAAACAGATTAAGATTATTAGTACGAAGGGGTTGCTCCTGGGACGAAAGTTTGAACCAGCTTCTAAGATATAGATGAACCCTGGAGTTAAAAATCTTGAAGGCGAAAGTGAGGGCCTTAAACTGATTCCTTTTGCTAATCGGCAACCAGTGAAGCTGACACAAATGATTAGAAATAGGGCACCCAGGAGGAAGTTTCAAGGATCAGTCGGGACGCAGCATTCTGAATGATCTGAAGACGCTGAATAAGAAAGGAAGGAAGCCCGAGATATACACTAACAGAGTAGTTCAGTTTAGAGGTGATCAAGGCATGTACGATGGTTTTCTGCTGTTCCAATGGAATAAAATGCAAAATAGGTCTCAAAGATCTGAGAGTCAGAAAACAGGAACTAGACAAAGATTTTATCTGAGTTTCAAAAGTAAGTGCAGCATCGAATTTAACCCTCAAGTTTCTGACAACAGGAGATAGGCAAGGAGGATTGCCCATCTCAGATGGCCACCAGAGATTGGAATCGGGTATGGATTTAGAACCAAAGGCTAGAATTTCGGTCTTGTCTGAGTTTAATTCCAAGATGTTGGTATTCATCCATTTTAGTACTGAACTGAGGCATGATTTAAAAGAATTCAATGCTGATGGAGCATTTTCTTGAAAGGCAGAGGACAGCTGACTATCGTCAGTGTATAAAACAACTCTAATTCCGAACGACTCCACAATATTGATAGATAGATAGATAGATAGATAGATAGATAGATAGATAGATAGATATTAAAAAGGGCAGGGCTAAGTGCCGAACCCAGAGGAATGCCACAATTGAATGACTTAGCTACCGAAGTAAAAGAAGGGAGAAACACCAACTGAGTGCGGTTGCAAATAAAGGACTTAAACCAAGAAAAGGCACGATCAGTAATACCCATGCCTTCCAGTCTCTCAAGCAGAATAGAGTGAGAGACCGTATCAAGAGCTGCTGAAAGATCCAGCAGCATTAACATAACTGGGGAATTTTGGTCAAGGTTGCTTTTAATATACTCAGAGACCTCAAGAAGAGCGGTCTCTGTACTGTAACCGTGCCAAAAACCTGATTGTGAGTCATGCAGCAAAACATTTTCCTCCAAGAAAAGAGTGAGCTGTCGACATTTTTTTGTACCAATTTTGCCATGGAATACAGGAAAGAGATGGGCCTAAAGTTGCTCAAAATCTTAGGGTCAGCAGAAGGCTTTTTGAGTAAGGGGAGTAGAAAAGTCTGCTTCCATCCAGAGGGGACCGTTGCCTGAGCAAGAGATTCATTGAGCAGGTAGTTCACCCAGGGGTTAATCACCGATATAGCCTTTTTAAGAATAGTTGGGGGAGTCAAGTAGGGATCTTGATTTACAATTGACAAGATCAGTAGAAAAGGTTTCAAGAGAGATGGGAGAAAAACAGGACAAAAGTGAAGCAGAAGAAAGAGCGACAATACCTGAAGAGGCTGTGGAAAGATGAGAAAAAGAATCATAAATATCCTGAATTTTGTTATGAAAAAAATCAGAGATTTCTGCACAAAGTTCCATTGAAGGAATAAGCATATTTTTGTCGCCAATGGGGAAAGAAAGGTGTTAACCACCTTAAACAATTCTTTGGGGGAGTTATCTGCTTCGGAGATGCACATGGCAATACAAGCTTTTCGAGCCATATATATGGCTTTATGATATTACTAAAGAGCCTCCTGATAAGTTGCCTTGGCCTCTACGTCATAGTTGGTAACAAGGTCCTGAAGGCTTAAGTCTCTTAGCAGAGTACACTTTCTTAGGAGCAATACTGTCAATAGCCTTCTCTACCCAAACATTAAAAAGAGCGGCATCTTGATCTAATACGCCGGTCTGATCAACAGAGACAGATTGTAGGGCATCAGCCAGAAGGAGGTCTTTGAATTTATGCCATGGTCTGGACATTTTCCTGATGGTGCAGGGTGGGACTTAAAATGTAAAGGAAGTAAGACATGATCCGACCATATAAGATCAACGGCTGGAAGTACTTTGCTCAATAAGGGGTTTGCTAGAATAAAATCCAGGGTGTGGCCAGCTGAATGAGTAGGTCCTTTAACCAGTTGTACCATATTAATACCTTCCCGAGTACCCAGAAATTGTTGTGCCAATCTGTTGTTCATGTCATTTACATGGAGATTAAAATCACCCAGTAACATAAAATTAGCATGTAGTGGATACAGTTGGCCTAGTGTTTCAGATAGAGTTTGTAAAGAAGTAGCTGATCCTGCAGCGGGAAAGTAAATAAGTGCACCAGAGACAGAAAAGGTGGTGGATAGGGTAATGGTAAACAACATGCCCTCCATTGTGTCTTTGTTGTTTAGTTTAGAGATAGAGCATGGGGTTGATGCACGATGTATCATTGCAATCCGACCACTGATTTTATTCTTACAATCAAGATGTTTGATGGAGAAATCTTGTGGGATGGCTAGGGCTATATCAGGAGCTGAACTGTCCTTAAACCATGTTTTTGTAAGAAACAGGACATCCCAAAAGTTATCAGCTAACAAGACTTTGATGTCTGGAGAATCCCTCCAAGAATCCTTCTCAACATTTCCAGGTAAAATGTGTTTTTCATCCAAGAGGGAAACATGATTGTGTTAGGCTGTCTGCCTCTGAACAAAACAGAAAAGGCACTTTGCTGGTAGTGAGGCGTAAACCTATACAACCGCACTCTCGCCAAGATTTCCACCCTTCAGTCTTTATTGAGGGATTTGGCAATTTGGATAGACTCCTTTAGTACTCTGTTAAATCTCTCTATCATCCCGTTGGTTTCAGGATGATACAGAGAAGATTCCTTGTGTTTGATCCCCCTTTTTGTCAGGAAATCCTCCATAACCTTTGAAACAAGTTGTACACCATTGTCCATCAAAATACACTCAGGCAGGCCTTCTTTACTAAAAATCTGATCCAGAAAATCTATAACATCCTTGAACTCGATGCCTCGTGTGACTTGAATCTCCGGCCACCTGGACAATACGTCCATCAGAACAAGAACATACCATTGAAAAGATTTGCTGGTGACTGGACCCAAAATATCAAGTGTCACCTCCTGCCAAAGATGCTCAGGAGTCTCACTTATGACCATAGGTTGTACTCTGGTCTTGAACACCTTATCATTAGCATTCCCTCATCAGGCGGTCAACTTGTAAATCAATACCTGGCCACCAAAAATGCAGTCTAATTATTTCTTTGGTCTTAGAAATACCTTGGTGGCCCTGGTGTGCTAAATGAATTAATTTGTCTTTGATAGTTCCAGGGGTAACTAGTTTTGTGCCCCTCCAGAGCAAACCATTGTTGACCGATAATTAATCTCTCACACCACAAAACTTACGAACCTCCTCACCCAATTTGTTCCTTTTTTACCAGCCACTTGCAACCATTTCGACCACACTACACAGATCTACATCAGACTTCATCATGTCTTTCCACTCCTTTTCGCTGACCACACCATCGGAAACCTCGCAGACCTTATAATCATCCAACTCCCACTGATCAACCATGCCTCCATTCTTTGCATCCATTAAAGCTTCCACCAGATGAGAAAGGCAATCAGCCCTCCTGTTCTCTATGTCCGGCACATACTCCACCTCAAAGCTATATTCTTGCAGGCCTACCACCCATCTGCAAATCCTCAAGGAAATGGCATCCAAACCTTTCTTGCTGAAAACATCTTTTAAGGGTTTGTCGTCTGACTTGACCACAAAATCACTCCCCCAGAGAAACTTCTTTAATGTCTTAATGGCCCAATATATGCACAAGGCCTCTTTTTCTATGACAGAGTACCTCAGGGCTAACTAACACCCGGGACAAAAACATGTTAGTTATTTCCTTACCGTCCCTAACCTGCTTAAGGCTGGCCCCTAGACATTTTGCACTCGCATCGGTAATGACAATGGACCGCCTCGAAGTGTCGAAGCTTTGTAACGAAGGTGCTCCATTAAGTGCACTCTTGATGCCCAAAAACTCCGACTCACACTGAGTTGACCAGTCAAATCTCACCCCCTTCTTTAAGAGAGCCTGCAAACCAAAAGTATGGCTAGCAAACCCCGGTATGAACTTATTATAGCATTCCAGTCATCCTTGCTCTCCGGCATAGTCAGATTCTCGATCGTCTTTACCAAATTCTCCTTGGGCTTCACACCGTCCTTGCTTAAACTATGACCTAACTACTCAATCTCTGACAGATGAAACTTACATTTGTTCTTTCTTAGGGAGAGATACCTAACTCGAAAACTTTCCAAAACTGACCTCAACCTGTCATCATGCTCTGTTTGGAAGGAGCCATAACCTAGAACTAGACTATTGTTTCCTGTCCTGAGAGTCATTAGCACATCTCCTCAGAGCTGCAAAAAGCTGTCTGCAGGCCAGACCCAGTAAATTGGCACTGAAAATCTTGGGCAAGTAAAGTGGCAAGTTCTAAAGTTGCACTTTGCCCACCAGTGGCATGCATTAATTTCGGTGTAACCATTAAATCGGATTTAATGCCTTACAGTGCCAACTTTAGTAGTTCCAATCAGATGTTAGCAGGGCTTAGAAGTCAGCCTGTAACTCTGTAATTGCCAATGGGGCTACTAGCCTTTTCACAGTAAGAATGACAATTTGGGGTTTTTACTGCTGGAACATGTAAAAGTGCATGTTCCACTCTTTAATATAAGACACCCTGCTTTAGGGCTTGTGAGCCATACCTTAGGGGTGACATATATATATATATATATATATATATATATATATATATATATATATATATATATATATATCAATTAACGCTCATAGATGCATGCAGGCACCACAACGAGAAACGGACACTCCAATGAGCTGATTCTGCTTGTTGAGATTTCGTTTTTATTTCGTAAAGTATTAGCGGTGCAAAGCGGTCATTACGCGTTTCGGCCAACGCAGTGGCCTTGATCACATGAGCGCATGACGGGTGAGTGAAACAACTTTATTGGATACCAGTGTACCCCGTGATAGACTGTCAGCTGACACCATAGACACAGTAAAAATACTTTGTATGTTAATGGCCATAAACAAAGAATGCATTTTGAAGAAATGTTCACTTGCTCCAACAATTGTAGTTCGTAATCAAATGATTAACCCAGGTAAAGTAGAAACAAATATATCTTCAAATGTTTTTTCAAATGTTTTTTTCTTTTTTTCAGTTGTTTTTTCAAATGTTTTTTCAGGGAATTGGCTATATTTACCATGACATAAAATATGTAATCATGGGTATTAAATCTGAAATCAGCCAGCCTATAGGACTTTAAGATATTAAATACACAAATGCAGTAATAAATTAAGTATATATATATATATATTAAAAGGGGAGGATTGAGCTTTACCATTACCTTAACTGGCAAAGTCAAGTTAGAAGTTTTAAACTGCCCTTCCAGTTTTCAGTGGCAGACTGGGAGTCATGTTTTACCTTGTCGTACTAGTGGGGGCACAACTAGTGCTGCTGTGAGAGACACCTCAGCTTACAGGGCCCAGGTACCCCTGGTACCATATACTAGGGATTTACAAGTAAGTTGAGCTATGCACATTAGGGACAGCCAATTAAACATATACCATTTTAAGGGCCAGAACACATGCATGCAGTACTGTTTAGCAGGGCTCAGGGCATTGAGAGCAATTAAACCAGTACCTAGTAGTCAAATGGGGCAAAAAGTGGGAGTAAATCTGCAAAAAGTCTGTCTCCTTATGATAGATGGATAGATAGATAGATAGATAGATAGATAGATAGATAGATAGATAGATAGATAGATAGATAGATAGATAGATAGATAAGCTCAGACTATATGTATTAGCATTGTTGAGTGTGGGAAGGGGTCATGACGCATGAGAAGTGGAACAGATTTCATATTACAAATGTTTACACTTGGAAACAACCCTCTTATGGCTTTTATGCTCAAGAGGCCTCTTCAATGTGATTTTGACTTACAGTACAAATGTAACCTCTTCCATCCTGGTGTTGGTTCATTATCTTTTTAAACACAAATATATATGTAAATATTATGTGATGGTTTTACAAACCATGGCATGAGCTTGTTCGAGAGAAAATTACGCACAATTTGGCATACACTAATTTTGGAATCCTTTGGTTCAATGCCTATCTGAGGTGAAGCACTGGGGGCATTATCCCCACCATCACAGAGCAATGCATTTATTTGTTTGAAGAAAGGGCATAGACAATTACTGGACACGAAGTATGACTGGGGCAATTTAGTGTACCAATTGATGTAATTGTCATATTTAAACTTCATAAAATATTGATTTGAAAAAAGGCAGCTGGTGCCTTCTAGGTCTTACAAGAAACATGCCAGTTGGAGGTGGTTGATTTTTTCCTTACACTTCCTAATTGTGGCACTACTTCACATTTATTGGTTTTCACTGATTTTATGTATTATGGTACCCGTCGACACCTCCTGGATGCAGCACAGGTAGACAATTTCAAGGGGAAGTTGAGCAGAAGTGCTGCCTTGAAGTTCATGGTACTTATTTACAAGCCCCTTGCTCCACTGGTACGTAATATGGAAAAAAGTGACATACCGGTGGCGCAAAGGGCTTGTAAATAAGCCCCCATATCTCTTGGTGAAAATTTCCCTGGACTATAGATTAGCATAGTTTGGCAGCAGAATACTTTAGTCCCTGAACTCTGAAGAAAAATTTCCGAACCATACATTTATATATCTTGCAAACTGTGAGAAATTGATTGAAAATCAGTAGACGTCTCCAGCCGCGATTTATTATCTTGAAGACTGTGCAGGAATGGTAATTTTAGGAACTGTTAAAATGGTGACTCTACACTTTAGCAACCCTAAAGCTTAAGCATATATGTGGTAAAGGTCAAACTATGCATGTATGTGTTCCCCTGTGTCTCCTTCGTGTTAATACATGGCATGCATAGGTTTTCACTGGGAACAGTGGTTGCCTATATGTGCTGAATGCAGGCCTGCTGGCAATTTTAAAAGAAATCAAGCAGAATTAGTGGGTTGTGACTCTTGTTTTATAGTGTAAAAGCACTGTCCCCTGAGGGATAGTTCTGGTGTTTAGAGCCTGACCCCTGGGTAGACTGAGAGATAGCTTGACTATGTGAATGCTGTACATATAATTTATGTGTAACCTGAAGCACACCCCTGCTGCCTAAAGCAAGTACCTTTACGATCGGTTTCTCACAATGCAAACAGATGTAGAATTTGCTGGAAAGCTATTTATGGAGAGGCAGTACAACAGAACAACATCACTTTCCTTGTATAGGTATTGCATCATTATGCTGTGTCTTTTCAAAATATTGTAGTTTAGTAAGAAGATACTTGTGAACCCATACTCTGCTGTTAAATTAAACCAAGGCTTTGCAAATGCAACATACCTGTGAGCATAATAGGTTTCCGATACAAACATATACAGCGCAAGGAAAATACACTTCTTTGTGCACAAAGTGTTCCAATATTTCAATAACAAGTATGCGCATCACACATTTTAAAAATAATTTGTATAGGCACATAGTAACCACCATTACAGAGAATGTGGTAATTCTCCCTGAAGGCGTTCAGAAGAACTTAGCAACATTTTATGCATTTTATGAGACACATTGCCCATGCAAGATTTAACACTGATATTTTTAGTATGCACTGTGGGGGATATTTACAATAAAGTATGGGAGAGTGGTGTGACTCCGAAATCGGTAACGCCGCGCTCCGACATTTTTTAAATGTAGGGATGTGCCGTATTTACAAACATACGGCACACCCCTGCATTTCCCCTAGCGCTCCGTGGAACCGTGCCTAGAGCATTGGTGCTCCTTACCTCTCTCGACGACTGACGCCAGCTGAGGTGAAGACGAAGTTCGCTTGGACTTCGTCTTCTTATGCCTCTTCCCCGAGTGTCCCGAGGACCTCGAATGGTAGGAAGAGGACTTAGGGCTCCGTGAGCGGTCCCGCAACCTCCTCTTCTTCGATCGGGACCGTGACCTCCTCGGAGTCTCGCTTGATGGTGTTGACTGCCGGGCTGCGAGTAACTTCATCGCCCGCTCCCTCAAGGTCTTCGGAGCCATCACCTGACAGTCCGAACACGACTTTGTATCGTGGTCGCGCTTGAGACACCACAGACATACGCGGTGGGGATCGGTGACCGACATCATGCGGGAACAAGTCCCGCATGGCTTGAAACCTGTCTTCCTCGAAGACATCGCTCGCACACAAAGTCGGAATCCAAAAATGTTGACAAAAGTCGAGGAAAAGCCTGCCAAAAAGCGGCAGAGGGGTGGCTCTTCCCGGATCGGTGCTTAACTGGCGCAGAAAGAAAAGAACTGACGTCCGCTTGCCTGGGTGGCCCCTATATAGGCACTGCAACGTCATAACCGGCGCTTACAACGCCGACGTCACGCAGAGCCAAATGGAGTCACCTGAAATCGGTCGCAAGGGGTATTGCTCAGCAAAAGTTTCCAGATCCAGCCTGACGCCTGGGAAATTCAAAGGTAAGGAATCTGCAGGTAGAAGTCTCTATCAGGTAAATCTGCTTAGCGCAAGCGCAGGCATCCCTGCTCCATTTTTCAAGGGTGCCTGAGCTGCAGGGGCCATTGTTTATGTGCAGGAAGGGACACTTTCCTGCACATAAACAATCTTTAAAGGCCATTTCCTGTTTCTATGTGTGCTGCAGAATGTAGAAAGAGCAAAATATGAAGAGAAATAAATAATTTCTCCTCGTATCGCCAGTCTAAGACCAGGTATTCCCTGGTCTTAGTTTTTGGCGCTGCCCCATCCTTGTAAATATGGGGCAGCGTCAAAAAGCAATGGGTGTTGCGGCGGAACGCCCACTGCAACACCCATTGAGCGCCCCTTTCAAGCTAAGTGACACTTGAAAAGGGGCCTTATTTACAAGGCAGCGTTAAGCCAACTTAAGTGGCTTA
This sequence comes from Calotriton arnoldi, assembly GCA_963921515.1. Lineage (NCBI taxonomy): Eukaryota > Metazoa > Chordata > Amphibia > Caudata > Salamandridae > Calotriton > Calotriton arnoldi. Next base: position 5,819,208 of record CAWUFW010000139.1, on the reverse strand, counting down.
ACGCCGCCTTGTAAATAAGGAGAAGGGGATATCGCCACCAGAACATCACTAAAAGTGATAAATATGCCCATGTGTGTGCTGTGGGTCTTGGAAGAGAATAGAAAACTGTTTGTTGTAAGGAATGTTGGTACAAAACACTATTTCTGTTTCTTTTGGAGTGACGTCCTCACAGGAGAAACACCAGCTCTTCAGGTTTGGTGGCTTCCTGCATGGATGCAACTCAATTATGCATTCCACTAGAGTACTGCTCAATAAAGGGTGCTAACAGCAACTATGTTACTTTTAAGATAGCCCAGATTAATGGCAGACCAATTAACAAGTTGTAATATTGACAAATGAGTCGTATTCAGTCTATCTCAGGATGGTTGAAAGAATAGAAATTAAACCTGTCACGTGCCAGACACACCCCCCAACCCGGTGTGTTACCCCACTAAGATTAGTTTTTGAGACCTGTGCATAAGTGCAGCCTCTGACATGCATATGTTGCATGTCCTGAAGAGCAGAATGTAAACATACCTTCGGTCAACAATTGGGCAGGATCGTCTTTCTGGACATGCAATTATACATACTTAATGAGCATGTTATCCTGCCACAGAAAGAATAGTCCAGGAATTGGTAAAAAGGTCCATCATTTTGAATTAATTGAGCAAATATTGGTGTAATGTGCTTTGTACTGAAACCCCTCCCCCTCCTTTAAAGTTCTCTGTCAGTAGCCAATAAACATTGTCAAATCCACAAAAACATGATTGTCTTAAAAGTACTGGGTGGTCCAATATGTTAAAAATGCACAGTTTGTCATCTTGTTTTTGTATTGGCTTTGAGGATAACTCCACCCCAAAATGTTTGAAGTATTAGCTCTGTCTCCATTGCTTGGTGCGTCAGCCCCCCGCCTCCCAAATTTCCGGTCAAGTTGTACCACTATACAGCTTTTTCAATGGAAGTATCCCTTTTTATCTACAATTCCAAGAACCAAATAGGTTGTCCAAATGAAACAGAATGGACAGGGAACCTTAAGTTCCCTGATTGCACGTTAAGGCTACAAGTCAACCTCACCTGTTGACTTATAGCTGCCCACACTGGGCCCGAGTGAGTAACTGAAGCACTGTTTCCCAGGATCCACCTTTGAGAGGAGTGCACTAGTTTGTGGATGCATACTGAAGGCGCGGTGCAGGGTCAGCTTTTGGCATGGGCGATGTCGACCTAGGTCGAGGCCTTTTATTATTTTTGAACACGCTTCATGCACCATTGTTAACCCCCCATCAGCCCCCCTTCCTCTCCCATCTTCCTTACACCCCGTGCCAATTCATATCAACAACCCTCCCCTCCACAACATCTCAGCCTCAGTGTGATGGAACTAAGCCGTGGGTGATTCGGGTGAACTGAGGTAGGTGCAGCGGTGTAGCTTCAAAGGAAGTGGTTTAGTTGTTACACCCCCCTTACTAAATGCATTATTTAATAATTAATTGATTTCAGGAGCTTTCATTCAGGTATGATAAAGTGTCTGTCAGATTTCACCTGGGATTTTTAAGTACTCACTCAAACAAAAACATAGACAAGACATACACTCTTGTCTCTGTTTTGAAGGTCTTAAAACATGGTTATTTTTAAGCAAAACTGCTTTAAGTATCTCTCACAATCTGCACTCATTTCCCTTTCCACTGGCCCCTAAGCCCCCCTCATACGCTCAGGGTTTTAACTGGGATAAAACAAAAAGTGGGGTGTGTCTAAATGAGGCATGGCCATTGAGGCGTGACCAGGAGTCCTTTACAAGTGATGTGGTCTATGTAATTAAGGACGTGGCCTAAATCAAGTCAATCTAGAATCCTGTGACTCACAAATTCTAAAAGTGAGCATGCTGCCTGAGATGTCCGAAGGTCCAAGGACACCAGGGCGCAGTCCAGAAACTGAACACACTAAGATAAGGCTGAAAAAACACAGGGCCAGGGTTCAGAGGGGGAGAGTGCCTTGTCCCATTTGAGAAAGATTCAGATTCACATTTTACTCTTTTCTTTTGGGGCTTGGCCACAGTCCTTCTGCAGAATGTGACAGGAGAAATCACAAAAACAAAACAATGACATCGATTTTCATTATCGCATCTATCGGACCCATAGTCTGAAGCGTGGCCAGTGTGTCAAGGGCCCCAGTGCAAGGAAGGAAATGAGACCCCTGCCTGCGGTTGGAATTATAAAATGCAACAATAAGCATGGTTTAGTGGGTTCATCAGGCCTCAGGACCCTGGTGCCACTGCACCTGCTGCATCAATGGAAGTTACACCCCTGCCCAGCGCAGCTGGTCTGACAGAGTTCTTTCTATCAAAAATACATTTCCCTTTCCAACCCAATGTAGAGCCAACAACACAGGAACACCTGCCTCTTGCACCTGCAACATAAAAAACATGAGATGGACTGCAACCAGCCTCCATGGCTCATCATTAACTATTGCAGTGTGCACTGAAATGCTATGTGCTCTCAAAACGGTACTGATACAGCAGCAAACGACGACGGTCCTGTGTGCATTGCAAAGACCCTCGAGATGAGTCCCTTAGGAGAGCGCAGTCCTGGGTGAAGATGATCCTTACCTTCAGAAAGAACAGAAGAGAAAGCATCTTGGGCCTTCTCCCTCCTGTTGGTAAGTCTGTTTGGTGCACCGTGCAGGCCTGCGAAGTGCAAGAGGGAGCCACAGAACTGCCTGCCAGTCGCTCTGGAAATGTTTTCTCTGTTTGCTCCATCTGCTGCAATATGCGTTTATAACACTGGCTAAATGATGGGGCTAAATATAGAGCCCGAAAGGGCCCCGTTTCAGTAGCCCTTTTCAATAACTGCCGGTGCTCAGACCCGGCCCACTTAAAGCCCTGCATAAGCTGCTTTTCATATAATGATTAACATGATATGCCAGCGTGACTGTCGGAAAATATGAAGCTTTCCCACTGAAAAATACTGGTCGTTAAGGTCCGGACACAATACTTAAACGGAACTTTATATAAAATAGCCTGTATTCATTTTGGACATTGTCTTTGTTTCTTTGTTCACCTTAATTAACATCCAGGGATTATTGAGGCAGCTTTGGAATGCATTTTAAAATGTTTGTCTTCTTATATCTTCTGTTTAAAGTATGTACTGATAAGCGGAAAATATGCTGATTTTTAAATGTGTTTCCTAATTTTTGTTCTGGCAGGGGCATTGAATGCCGGTCACCCAGATTGTCGTGTCCTGCGTCTGCCTTGGACCCCAAGGAACACACCAGGACACCGGTCCCAACGGTCCACCGTCGTCTACTCTATTTGCATTCCTTGTCACGTGCTCGCATGCACGTCCTGGTTCTTCCCTTGTCTCCCCAATAATGGTGGTGGAAGTGGTGTCCGGTGGCTGGCCCCTACCTTCACCCTTGTGCAGGGTCCTAGTGCCCTCTGCATCTCAGTCCGACATCTCCCCGTTTTGTGGAAATGAAAAGAAAGAAAGAAGAAAAGGAGAGAGAAAGAAACAAAAAAGAAAGAAAGAAAGGAAAACAAAGGCAGGACACAGGACAGAAGAAAACACTGTCATCATCGTCCTGCTATACTCTCATCGTCCTTGTTTGCTTTGCTGCTAGTGGTGGTTGCTTGCTGCCCCCATCGCTATAGGTCCTCAATAAGTCTGTTGGCTTTCTGCTCACTCTCTTTGGGCAAGACATTTCGGTTCCCTCTTTTGGTATCTCTTCAACCCGGTCTCGTCTCTCACTGCTGTGTGGTATCCCTTCTATGCCGTCCACAGCTTCCTCTTTGACGGATGTTGCATTGCTCGTAGGCGCTGCCTCTCCGTCTTTCTCATCTGATGTCTTGAGTCATTTGAAGTGTGAACTGTTTCTGTTAATCCAGTAGGGGCCTGCTGCAGCCGTTATCATGGGCCCCTTGACGTTTATTATTGTTAGCGGTTCACTTGAGATGGGGCTGTCCGACTTCCTTGCTTGCCGTTGACGCACCAGCACTAAATCTCCTTGCTTCAGCTTAGATAGTGGCATGTCGCCGTGCGTCTGCGTACTGTTTCATTTTCCCCTTTGCCTCTTGATTTCTGTCAGCGATGCTGCTGTGTTCAGGTGGAGCTTTTGCCTCCAGCTGGGGCAATCTCCCCCTGCTTCTTCTTCCCAACACCAGTTCTGCTGGGCATCGTCCCGTGGAACTGTGTAGGGTGTTTAGGTAGTCTCGCAATATTTGGCACAGTGCTTGGCCCACTGAGATCTGTGCCAGTTTGGCACGTTAGACAGCCTTCTTAATGTTTCCCATGAGTCTTTCCACCATGCTGTTTGCTCAGTGGCGGCCGGCATGGCTTGCATGTGGCAGGGCAAGTGAGGGGGGGGGTTCGGGGCGGGCGCAGGGGTGTTGCGGGGGGTCATGGGGATGGTTGCGGGGGGTTGGGGGGGTGGTGGTCGCGGCGGAGGGTCACAGGGGGGTCGCGTGGGGGGGAATATTAAAAAAAAAATAACCTTACCTTGCCACCGGATCCCGCGCCTCTGCTCCTGCTCTCCTCGAGGAACAGGAAGCACAGCAGCCCCCACTGACCAATCACCTCAAATAAGGTCATGCAGAGTAGCTGTCATCCAATGCCTTGGAGGACTATCCAACTGTCCTGTAGAGCCATAAAATTCCTGAAAACTGCAGCAACAGAACTGGAAAAAAAAGAAAACAATAACTAACTTAATAAGTTTTAGTAAACCTGTCTAGAAACTCACTTATGGTATGCCTTGTATGTTTTATACTCATCTGTTCTTTTTTTTTAACCCAATAGCTGAGCACGTACCTCTGCGAGTTTTACTTCAAAATGTATATTTCTTGTATGGTGGTTCTCCACCCTTTTACGATTTTTTATGAAATCAAATAAAAGTATTTATCAATCACTGACCAATCACAACGCTACAATGCAGCGTTGTGATTGGTAAGCACCCAGGTTCCCCTGACCAATCACAACACTGCAATGCAGCATTGTGATTGGTTTTGAGCGTCCTAGTTCGACGCTCAACCAGGGAATGGGGGCCTGGGCATGTTCTCAACGCAGGCTGTAATGCAGCATGCATGGAGAACGGGGAAAGTGCACATGACTGGTTTCGGCAGCCCGACCAAACAGTCATTGCACACTTAGGAGTGCGCAAAACACTCCTCTCTTGCCTTGCTCCAAGAGCAAAGCAGCCCCGCCCACCCGCCCGCCCGCAAAGCAGCACGAAGCATAAAATGATAATAATGCAAAGTTATTATCATTTTATGTTTCTACTATGTACGCACTGCTTAAAAGCAGTGGGGGGATGCTCCTCTGCCATAACGGAGGAGCCACCACTGCGTTTGCTTGTGGCCACAGAGGTGTTATTTTCCTGTGATGTATGCTCAGGTACGTCATGAATCTGCGAAACGCTTCTCCTGAGAATGGTGGCACATTGTCTGTCTTCATCGTTTGTGGGGAGCCCCATGCTGCAAATATGTCATCGAATATCAGCAAAGTCGTTGTGGCTGATGCTGATGACCCTTGTCATACTATGGGGAACCTGGAGTATTTATCAATTACTACTAGGAAGTAGTTGCCAGTTTCCAGTGGCCCATAGAAATCAGCTGCCAAATTGTCCACACCTTCCTGGGGAGGTCGGACATGTGTAGTTGTTCAGGCTTTGCTGGCCTTCCCGTTATTTGGCATAATTGACAGTTCATTATTGTGTCTTCCACCAGGCGATTCAGACCTGGAAACCATACTTTTTCCCTTAGCAAGTTTTTGGTTGCCACTATGCCCCTGTGAGACTCATGCGCTAGATTCACCGTCTGCCGCCATAGCGTTTTTGGTAGTATTATCCTTGTTCCTCGAAGTAGAACCCCTCATTCTGTTTCTGACAGCTCCTCTTGTATGTGTTTGAACGCTAGCATTTCCTCCCTTCTTACTCCTTCGTCCATTGGGATGCTGTTGTTTAGATGTCTCCACCTTTGTTGTCGTGTTGTTGTTTTGACTGCTTGTAGTGTGGCATCACCTGTTGTCTCTTGCTCCAGTTCCTCAATTGTTATTGGAGCGGGGGTGTTTTGTCTTAACACAAAGTTTAGGTACTCCTTCGTCATGGATGTGATCTCTGGTGCCCGTGGTAGGGGATGCCGTGACATGTCTTAAACTGGCTCAATCCAAGATCTCCTGATCTAAAATTTACATATCACTGTAGCAATGAAGAAGTTGATTTTCTTGATTTAACCATTGTCCCATATGATGGGAAACTGGCGACCAAACTGTTTACAAAGCCAACTGCTCGCAACACACTGTTGGAATACACTAGCCATCACCCTAGGGCAGTGATTCCCAAACTGTGTGCCGTGGCTCCCTGGGGAGCCATGAAACCTAGCCAGGGGAGCCGCGCACCAAGCACTGTAATGCCTTTAATGTTGAAGGGTCTGTTGGCTTCCGTTAAACTAATTATACTTAAACGCATGATGGTGATGATTTGTAAGTGACATCCCTAAAGCTGTAAACGTAGTGCTTTTAATTGATGGCATGTCGAGGGAGACGACCTCCATATTTCACTGGATCCCGAGGTTCCAACACTCCCAAAGTAAGCGGAAGATGCCTGATTTATTTTGCTACACTCGTTAATAGTTTCGGTTTTTTTTCAAATGCATTTTACAACAATGCAAGTTATCAGGAAAGTACAGTTGTCCTGTCTATTAAACACACTAAGTATTGACATTTGTACTTGAATCATAGGTACTTCCAATACACATTTCTTTCAGTACACACACATTTCCAGACAGGCCTGCTCACTCCTTGAGCACAGGGAAGTAAAACACCACATACGGCATAATGCCAGCATTTGAAAGCAAGAAAGAGGGACTTTAAAAAAAATCAGAGGAATTTATTTTACTCGTATTGATTTGGAGGCAATTATAGGGAGGAGACAGTAAAAATAAAGCTTTATGTGTTTAAAAAATCGTGAGTCACCCTGCTGAGACAGGTGTGTTGATATGGGTAGAAATGGAAGTGCATGAAAATATTCTTCAAGCGCACAAACACTTTGGCAATGGGGCCTACATGCATAGGGGTGCAATCAAGCACTGTAAGTGGGATAAAAAACGTTTGAGAGGGTACTCTAAACAAGCATTGGCATAGCCAATAGGTCTCGCCTTTGGGACCTTATAAGTGTTTAGTTAACCAGCACAATATCCTTGGTGCAACAACATCAACTGTTGCATACCTAAACACTTATAAGGTCCCAAAGGCGAGACCTATTGGCTATGCCAATGCTTGTTTATTTTGTATTTGTAGTGTAGTGTTTGATGACCACTTTCCATCGCGTTGGGATTGGTAGATATCCGGAAAGTACTGGTCGCCAAGAAAGTAAGTGATTGGCCAGCGGCTTCAGTAAATGAGGGAATATAGGAGTGCGAGTGACATAGCAACGTAGCTCATTAAGTTAAACGCTCTCTGCTGACATCTGTGTGTGGCCACTATGCCTCGAGACCAATTAATGGCAGGGTCAGCTCAGACTGCCATCCTTCAAAGGGCATTAAATTGCGTACTTTAGATTGGGCAAGAATAGTACATATTCTTTACAAAAGGACAGACCTGCAGTAAACACTTATAAGGTCCCAAAGGCGAGACCAATTGGCCATGCCAATGCTTTTTTTATTTCGTCACGGTAATGATTCGCCACACGCTTCTGCTAGCTCTTATCTACGACGCCTCCTCCGTCTTTGCCCTGCCAGCTAGCAGGGACCTCCGATCTGTGATTCCGACTATGAGGAGGAGGGGGTCTCGGCGCTGCTCACATTTGAAGAGCTGCATTGCAGTGAGAGGAGACTAATTGGAATTCAGCAAAAGAGAGGACTGTGTGTGTGTGGGGGGGGACTGGCACGCGGGGGGACGGGGCAGGCACAGGGAGGGAAGGGGCTGGCATGGCGAATCGAGTGGGATTGATACATCGGGGAAAGGGCCTCCTGCGCAGACGGAGGAGTGCTGGCACAATGGAGTGATGGGGGGCCGGCACACTCCAGCACGGTGTTGCGGGAGCAGGCTGGATGACGTGGAAGGGGTTCATTATCTGACAGCAAGAGGCAGCACACAGGGAGCCATGTCGGGCTGTGATGTCCCCACTCCGCGAGAGCTTGTAAGGTCGGTGAGCCCAGAGCACTGACAATGGAGACACGACGAGTGAGCAGAGCTCTGTGGAGAACGAGGGAGGGAGTACAAGGCGAATCAATGGAGCGCGCGCCTGGTGAAGGAACAAAGAATACAGAAAAATATAAGGAAGATTAATAGATACACAGCAACTAAATAAACGCAGCCATAGAGTACTAAGCTCCGAAAGAATAGAGAAAATGGGGCAAAGAAAATCACAGAAGAACATACGTGTATGAACAGCAAAGGTAACATAATAAATCAGAGGTAAATAAGCCCAGAGACCACGAATTACTGCACTGCAAAGGGACAAACGCGACAGGCGAACAGAAGAAATTCACAGCAAAGGAACACAGCATAGAAAACTACAAGCATTGGCCGCGCGGCCGTGAAAACTGACGCGGCCGCGAAAGTGAAAGTAATCGCGAGCGATAAAAGCTGCTGCGAGTTATCAGGGTGGGAAGCCAGATGGCGAGGGAAGCCATATGGCGCCTGATCGCGCGTGCACGCAAGCTGGTCGCCAGCAAAATCCACTGCTGTTTGCACTTCCAAAACCCGCTTACTAAAACTCTCGCCGAGAGTAGCGCTAAGCGCTGGCTAAGGCGAGACCTAAAAAGGCATGGGCAAAGGAGTGTAACTAGAAATATTTTATTAGAGGCGCCGCCTTAGTAATGCGAAACACCCTGCGTATATAATTATAATACCTTCATCCCAATTATTTTCAGGGAGAAAAATGCAACTACTCCTGAGGCCAGGCTTACATCCACCCCACCCTTCAAAAAAAGTAACAGTGGGGAGCCACGGGCAGTGGCCAATGGGTCAAGGGAGCCGCGGGTCGAAAAAGTTTGGGAACCACTGCCCTAGGGGCTTGAAGGATGGCCTCCCCTTTGGGCAGTTTCTGCGCATTCGCAGAAACTGTCACTTTAAGGAAGATTACTTTCGGGAAGCATAGATCCTTGGGAAAAAATTGACACATTGTGGTTATCCAAAGAAACTTACAAAAAGATCTCTGAAGAGAGCGTGGTATAACCATCACAAATTTTTCCTCTCTCGGAAACCACCAAAGACAATGAATCGTATACCCTGTGTTACGACTTTTGGCACACAAAGCAACAAGATTTCCTCCATCATTAAAAAGCACTGGCCCCTCATTGTATTGACGGGCATCACAAAGGAACCACCTTTATTTTCCTTTAAAAGAGGAAGAAACATATGTGACCATTTAGTCCGGGCTGCTTTACCGAGCACTGAACCCCCTGATTTAACCACTCTCTGAGACCTGAATAAGATTGTGAGCCACTATAGATGTGGCACTTGTGTGATGTGTGACTCCAGTCTCAACACAAAACAATTTATTCATGGTACCATCTGTTACGACCTTCGTCAACATACAAATTGTAATTCACAGAATGTGGTGTATGCCATCTGGTGCCCATGTGATCTCATTTATGTGGGACAAACCACCCAGCGAATAAATGACCGTTTGGCCCAACACAAGAGCCGGATTCGATGCAAAATTGAACATGCCCCCCTAGTACTCCATTTTTTGGCAAATAACTATGCTCCTTCTGACCTGCGCTGGCAGGTCTTTGAAGTGATAAAGAAACCACCCAGGGGTGGTAGCATTGCTGGTATACTGAATAAAACTGAATGCCGTTGGACCCTCCGGTGTGATAGTATCAATAATGGTTTGAATACTCTGGAGGAGTGCAATGCACTAGTATTTGTTTGAAAGTGTAGAGTTTTGAATCTAACAGTTATGCTGGTTATGGTCTGAGGGCTATATTTCTTTCATTGCCTATTTCTGCATGTTCTGATTTTGGTGTAATACATGAAATGTCTGTTTCTCTCTTCGACTGTGAGGGCTATATTTCTTTTACTACACATTTCTGTATGTTCTGATTTTGGAGTAATGCATGAAACGTTTGTATCTCACTTCGACTGCAAATGTAAATGCTTCGCATCTCCCTTTTTATACTGTAACTGCTTTGCATTAAGCATTACCCACTCCTGTATGACTTCCACAGGGCTCATTGCATGAGATGGTTGTAGCCCCCTTATGATGAAAATGCTTTCTATGTAAATGTACATGCTGTATATTAGACACAATGAAATATTGCGATGTTATGTGTATATATTATATTGAATTTATATTAATCGGAATTCACTTATGTATACAACTGTATATGGTGTGACCTTGATACCATTCTTGGGTGGATATATACAGCATTGAGTTTCCAAAAAAAAGGTTTCTTCTTCTTCATTTTCCTTATTTCTTTTTGTTTATTTTTTCTTCTCTCTTATTTTTTCTCTTTTTGAAGTTCTTAAGGTTCCGGAATTACATGCGAGTTGGCTATCCCTTTGGCGATTTATATACATTATGCCGTAGCATGAATATACATCCATGTCGCATTCAATATGCAATTGAATCTTTGGTATTTAAATTCATATTTTACTAATAGTGGACTATGCACCCCATTATGTATAATTGCATACTTTAAGATGGCCGCCATTGTTTCCAGAGTGGCATAAGTTCTTTCTTATTGGGAAATATTCTCTAATGATATGCTCTTGTGCCGGTTTCTTGATCTGACGACAGAAAGTGATTCCCATAGACACAAGCAGTTCTATCCTTTGAGTTCGTTTAGTTTAGTAGTATCACTGACCCGTTTAAAGATGGCCGACACTGGCATAGGGTGGTGTAAGTCCTTCTTTGCTTCTGTATAAGCTGTACAGGAAGTGACCTCGCGCAGACTGGTGTAAGTTCTTTCTTACCGAGAAATACTCTCTAATGATATGCTCTTGCGCCGTTTTTTGATCTGACAACAGAAAGTGATTCGTTTGCGTGGAAACCCATAGACACAAGTAGTTCTAATCTTTGAGTTCGTTTAGTTTAGGAGTATCATTGACCCGTTTAAAGATGGCCGACACTGTCCTAGGGTGCAACAGAAAGCAAATGAAGATAAAATATACATAGTCAGTCCCGTGACAGTGCTGCTCGAACCAATTGAGGTAACTTGACCAGCAGCCGTTGGGTTATCGCGACTGAGAAGCGTTTCCCGTTCCCTCCTTGGGACTTCCAATTACGTCCCTCCCAATTGAACCTTCGCAGGGCCAATCCCAATTGCCTTGATACCGTGCCGCACCTGAAAATTGACAGCATCCCACCTGGATTTTTGACAGTGCGCCCGTTCGCCACTGCCATATAAATAAGTAACCTGGTCCTGATGATGGCCTAAATACTTCTACAGGCCGAAACGACGTCGACTTTTTACAGCGGAATTCTCGGCGCCCCCATCAAGAATACCCTACTTGATTAATTTGTATTCATTACCATTTATTGTTTGGGTGTCCTAACTATGTAAATTTTATCTTCACTTGCTTTCTGTTGCGCCCCCTCCTATCGCTGTACATACTTCCTCAAGTGTCACTTGCGCCGTCACAACCCTTCACGGGCACTTGTGCACAGTATCCCACAGGTTACATGTCATTCAATGTAACGCAGTGCCTCCCATACGTTTGATTATATGAAATTTAATATATCAATTGTGTATATTCACTAAAATACAATTTATGTTACAAAAACTATTTGTCTCCCTGGTTTTCTCCCCTTTTGATTCTATTCTCAGCAACTAATTGTGCTATTTGTAACTGACCTTCAATTTACACCCTTTTGAGACACTGTTTTATGATATAGATGATTGCCCTAGTCTCTTCAGGGTATATGGGCTACCTCCTGTAGTTTGATACTGTCTAAATTGCATGGGCGCATACACGGTGCATATAGTAATCACTAGTGTTGTGATAGATAGCTTGATTCCCCCTACTTTACGACAACATTTGATTGACATTGAACTGAGGCACTTACCTTGTGTTAGCTGTTGCTGTCTTAATTTTATCTGACATGGTTAGCATGTAATGAGCTTATCTCTAATTAATTTCTCATTCCTTGGGTTACAGCAGCATTGTTTGTATACTGTTTGGGAATCTATATTTATTAAGGTCTTTCACACTTTTATTTGAGAGGTTTAGCAAATTAAGCGTTTATCCTCTATCCATGTTTCATTCTTTTGATTACAGCTGTATTGTTTGCACATTGAATATTGTTCAGCTTAAACTCAGGAATTTGACTTTTGACTTTTACAATGTAGTTAAAAGCTTGAATATCATATTTGGTTCCATTTCAGAACCCTTGGAGCTGGACTAACCGAGTGACCCAAATGTTGGTGCCAATTTATTAAAGGCGACTGACAGGTAACATCCTGAGACTTTGGATAACTTGCTGATTTTTCTAATTAATAAATTAAAAAATAAATAATTTTTTTCCCCCCTTCTTTTTTTAGTTTACTCATGAATAAACGCCTGTAATTATGTGATCTACTAGCACTGATGTTTAAGCCTTCTGTCAATTAATTTGGCTGTAAGTATAAGATGCTTAGTATTATAATGGATTTTTGTATTGTATCATCTACACCTAGAAGGTGTTATACTTCTTTATCTAATTTCTTTCATCCTTTTCAGTCTTAAAATTATTTGAAGGAATAGGCTGTTCCATTATTTCACCTAATCTTGGAGTCTTTGAATTTAAGCATAAGCTCCTGCGATTATAATTCAGCATTTCCTCTTGATGTGAATATGGCATGTGACACTCTTGCCTTCTCTGTCCCTTTGCATAGGTGGATAGGGCCACTAATAGTTGTTCATTCCTTTTTTGGTTTCATAGCTTCATTCTACAGAGTCATTTTCCGGGCGGACTCCATACGATTGTTGCACCTTCGGTTGGGTCTACTTTAACAATAGGTGAATCGACTATTACATCTCCTTGTTTTGGAGTTATGGGACATTTTGGCACATTAATCTATTCTTTTCACACATATAGGTTCTGAAGATGGTTTAAGGGTCTTTTCTCCCCTTCCTCTTGGTGGTGGTAGTCATTCCCAGGCGCATTATCTTTTGTTTCTTCTCTCCTTTTTCTAAATAGAGAGGGATTTTGTCTCTCATTTTTTGCTGTAATATAACCCTTGAATGTCTGATACCCATGTTTTTATATTTTTGTTTTTAGATGTTTATTTAAACTGGTACGGACGCTCATATAATTACCGTTTGTCGGGGCGTGGTTTGCCGAGCCGCGGAATGGCTGCTCTGTGAGTGAGCTCCGCCGGCCGGGAAGTTATCCTGCACTAATCCGCATATCTGTGGGAGCTACCACAGTGCATTTGGCGCTTCAGTGGAAGCGGAATCTTTGGGGAACCCAGCGGTGCAATTCCGGACCGCCGCGGCCGCCTCTGAGGGAAGTAGCAACTCCGGCAGCAGCAAGCGGAGATAGCGGCAAGTTCAGGGGTGAGGCGAGACGGCGACGAGATCTACGGGAGGCCGCGGCTTCAGAAGAGGCCTGCAAAGCGTCCAGCTTAATCGCCCGAAAATTGCACAGAACCGGACCGCAGAGACACCAATCAACCGGGCGGACTGACCCCTGACGATAGAGCTGGGATTAAGCTCCGTTGCGGAGACCCGAGGTGAGAGCTAGCGGGCGCCATTTTGAGTGTTTGCGGACTGTGGTAGCGGCTGCTACACAACAGGGACAGCGCTGCGATCAGGGGCATCTGTGAAGGAAGGCAGAAGTGGACCATTGCGGAGGCACGACGAGGGCGCAGTACCAGGTGTCGGATTTCCGGCGCGGAAGCGGACCGCGTGGTGATTGTTCCCCTGTGCTGGTGAGGTTGGGGCACCGAGACGCTGGGCAGTGAACCTGTACGGCCTAGGCACGAGGGTGCGATCGGAAGGCTCCGAGGTGTGCATATAAGGTGCCAGCACTGTCATTGGAAGCGCGCCCTGCATGAAACACGTTGTGGCGCTGGTCGCTAGACGAGGAAGACCTGCACTCCAGAGTGAATATACGGTATGAGGTGAGGCCTGGCGATGGGCCTGGGTGGAAGACACCACTGTGGGGCGATTTGATAGACACACGACGATTACATAGGCCGTAAGCGGTGTGAGGCCAATACTACATCTGCGACGTGTGGTACAGCTGGTCCTGTCTTTACCAGAGCTGCACTGTACAGTAACTCACACCATGGGGAAACAGGACGCTAAACAGCCTAAAATCAGTTTTGATCAGCGGCGGACGACCCGCCTGACAGAAGCGGATCCGGATTCCGCCGTAGGTGGCTCTCCGGAGGGACAACTGGGAGACCAAGGTGAAGATCTGCGCACGCTGATGCTGGCGATGCGTTCGAGCCTCCGCACAATAGATGCGAAACTAGATACGCTGACGTCCCAAATGGAGTCTGTGAAAACACAGGTGGGAGCCCATGAGCAGAGACTGGATGTGTTGGAAAATAAACAGTTCGACACCCATGAGTTTCAAGCAGAGACCAAAGACCAACTGCTACAAATGGACAAGCTGCTAAATGTTATCCGCGCCAAAAATGAGGATTTAGAGGCGAGATCGAGGCGCAATAACCTACGTATCACGGGTATTCCTGAAACCACGGCCATGGGGAAGATGGAGGCGTACGTGTCGGAGCTCCTAGGTGCGCAGTTTGCCGAACAGCTGTCGCCAGTTTTTGCGGTGGAACGAGCTCACCGTACGTTGGGCCCCAGACCACCAGTGGGAGCTACGCCTAGGCCCATATTGGCGAGACTTTTAAATTATCAAGACCGGGACACGGTGCTGCGCCTGGCACGAGGCATGGGTACCCTTACACATCAAGGCAACCAGATCGCATTCTACCCGGACTTCACACCAGCAGTGCAAGCGGCACGTCGCAAATTTTTACCCGCGAAGAGACTCCTGCTGCAGGCACAGATCCCATACTCGCTGTTGTACCCTGCAAAACTCAAAGTGTCATATGAGGGGTCGGCGCATTTCTTTACGGACGCTAAGTCTGCGCTTAAGTTCGCTAAACATGTGGGAGGCAGGCGTACAAAGACCAAACCCAGTGCGGAGGAGCCACCTGGAAATCAGCTAAGTGACAATGACTAACTGTAACACCATCAGAGCCTACAACAACACACAGGACATATTATTCTGCATTATTTTTTCCTCTTTAGTAATAGGCTGTCGTAAAGTACTGTGCATAACTCCAGCTGACTGCTGTGGACATAATGGGCGGTAGCCCCTATGGATACTGGGGGTAATATGCAACCGGAGTACTACTGTACAGGGGTCCTTATATCGGGGGAGTGGTGACGGGGGAGGCGGACACACCCCAAAATGTACACGTCTAGCTTTCAAATAACCAAAACATGCCATTTGATCCTGTAGGGTTAGCATAGAAAGGTATGCTTCGAAAACTGCTGGGTAACGTTAATTCTAATAGTCTATTGCACTGCAGGTTTAGCTCCTTTGCAGTTTCTCGGCCACCCTGCCACGGTAGGGATGAGAGCTGGCAATCACACGTCCCCACGGGAAGTTTCCCAGCAATTCTTATGTTGGTGGTTTGTTTGGGGGGGGGTTCACATCAACCTGATTGGGGGGTTGGTATGGGTGGGGGGTGGTGGGGGGGGAGCGTTGCTAGTTGTGTTACTGGTGCACTGAAATGTTACAGGTCGCTATCTACACCCGAACTAATGTTACCTATATATATGCGGTGTTGTTGTGTGAAAAGGTCTGTTGATACAACCTGCATGCTGAACCCAGGATAAACTGTTTATCGTGGAACATCAGAGGTATAAATGACAATAGGAAGGCCAGATTGGTGCATGCCTATTTAGCTAGGCACAATATAGATATATGTATGTTGCAGGAGACGCATTTACATGTCACACCATCCCCGCGATTGAAACATACTAGATGGGGGCCGGTTTATTCGGCGGTGTATTCGAATTATGCACGTGGGGTAGCAGTCTTGATCAAGCGAGGTACTGACTGGAAGGAAAAGGAACTGCATACAGACCCAAATGGTAGATATGTTATACTGGCGGGCATGCTGGGAGGGGTATACATGGTCCTGGTTGCGATATATGGCCCCAATGTGGACTCCCCTGAGTTTTTCAGGAACTCTGGGCCAAGATTAAGGCGACGGGATGCACTACGATCTTATGGGGGGTGATTTTAATGCTGTGTTGAGGGATGACTTGGATAGACAGGGTGCGGCGCGGGTGCATCATGCTGCCACTGGGAAAATGCTAAACGCTATAATAGAAGATGGTGATTTGATTGATATTTGGCGATTACATAATCCACACACTAGGGAAGGGTCCTGTTTCTCCGAACACCACAGAGCCTGGTCCAGGCTAGATTACTGGCTTGTGACGAGGGATTTAGCGAGCTGGGTGGTGGAAGTGAGACATTTGCCGCGTACACTATCGGACCACGCCCCCTGTTTAATGAGCATGAAACTCCCAGACACCATACGCAGGGCATTCACGTGGAAGTTGCCCCCGCATGCATTACTTGATGACGCCTTCAGGGAGGAGATACGCACGGATATCACTGACTATTATGCGCTTAATTCAGGGACGGTTGACACAGAGGCTACGTTATGGGAGGCGTTTAAGGTGGTGATAAGGGGACAATGCATATCACGACAGGCTGGGGTACTCAAAGCTATACGTACAACTCTGTCCGTCATAGAAACACAAATAAAGGAATTAGAAGAGAGGTTCTATCTAGGGAGTGAGGCGGTAGATCTGGCCCAACTGAAGGCTAAATTGCTAGAATATAGTGAGGAAGCACAGAGGGAGGTGAAATTTCTGGGGAAATATGCAGAAGCGCGTAGATATGGGGAGGGCGATCGACCAGGTCGGACACTGGCTGGCATGCTCCGTCAGGCGAAACCTACGGCCCACATACCTGAATTGATCACCGGGGACGGGGGCATAGCTCGGGGCCCGACAGCAGTCCTCGAGGAATTTACATCCTTTTACACTCAATTATATACTACACAGCAATCGAACTCCATGGAGGGTATGAAGCCGTTTCTAGATTCTCTGGAATTAGTCTGGTTTAACCAAAAGCATAGGGAGTATATGGATCTACCCTTCACGGTGTCTGATGTGGCGGAGGTGATCAAAAGCTTGCCCTCCAATAAAGCCCCTGGGTCGGACGGGTTGACGACCTCATTTTATAAGACGTATGTGGAAGAGCTGGCGCCCAGACTTCTTGCTGTATACGCTGAGGCCCAGGAATCGGGGGTGCTTCCGCCATCCATGAGAGAAGCGATTATAATTACACTGCTGAAGCCGGGGAAACCCGAAACGGACCCTGACTCATACCGCCCCTGTCGCTCCTAAATGTCGACGTTAAAATCCTGGCAAAACTAATTGCGAACAGACTGCAACCTATGCTCCCGTTAATTGCCAGACCCGATCAATCGGGCTTTATACCAGGCAGATCTACATCTCACAATCTTAGGACAGTGTTTTCGGTCCTACATTACTTACACCCGGAGGTACAGGCTGCAGCGTTTTTTTTAGACGCGACAAAGGCGTTTGACTCTCTAGAGTGGCCGTACCTTTTTGGGATATTAGAACGCATTGGCTTCAGCCCGCTTTTTATTGGATTGATTAAATTGTTATATACCGAACCCAAAGCTAGAGTCAGGGCAAATGGTCTCCTGTCAGCGCCATTTTCGATCACGCGAGGCACGAGGCAGGGATGCCCCCTGTCCCCACTGCTTTTTGCAGTGGCGATGGAGCCTCTAGCGGCACGAGTCCGTCAACACCACACCGACAAGGGAATAGGATTTAGCTCTAGAAGCCTACTGATATCTTTATATGCCGATGATGTCACCCTATACATAGTGGACCCGGCAAAAAATCTTGACATTGTATTGAGAGAATTCATCCAGTTTGGAGGGCTGGCTGGGGTATCAATAAATTGGGGAAAGTCATTGATATTTCCGTTGACGGACGCGACTGACAGGGTGCCCTCTGAGTTCCCGCTGAAATGGGAACAAGAGAAGGTGAAATATTTGGGGATATGGATAAGCCGTAATGTACAAGACTTGTGGACCTTAAACTATGGAAGGACCATTACCTGGTTGGAGGAGAAGGTGGCTATATGGGCCAGTCTTCCTTTATCACTGGCGGGTAGAATTTCTCTGGCAAAAATGGTGATATTGCCAAAATTTCTGTATCTCTTTGTAAACCTGCCACTCATGCTGACGCAATCATTTTTCACAACATTACGCTCATTGCTCATCTCTCTGGTATGGGCCGGAGGTCAAGCCCGTATATCATGGGAATTACTGACCTTACCACTGAGGCAGGGGGGAATGGGAGCCCCAGATATGAAACTGTATGCACTATGTGCACAAGCGCACTTCTTACACCATTGGGTATACCCAACGCCTTACCAACCACATGTGGCGGTGGAGAGGGATGCAGTGGCGCCTATACCACTGTCGGTTGCACTATACCAACCATATCGTCGCTCAACAACAGATATTGACACTACTGCGACCCTGCGCTGGGCCTGGGATGGTCTGAGGAGACGGGCGGGTGCCCAGATACTGTACGCCCCAGCTATCCCCCTGGCCCAAAATCCAATGTTGCCAAATATAAAAGATGAGCTGAGCAAAAGAATAGCACAAAAAATGAAGTTACATACATTTGCAGATCTCTACCCGGAGGATACTTTTCGGGCTCCTCCCACTGCGGAGGAAGGACAGGTAGTGCCATTCGGGGAAGCTTTCTTGTACCACAAGGTGCGGGCTTCCTGTCGTGCCCTACACAACGCATTTCCGGCCCCGCCGCCTACACTACTAGCACTGGAGGTCTTACTTCGATCGCCTTCCCCACGCCGACTGGTAACCAAACTTTACAAAACTATGCAAGCTGATGCCCCTGTAACGCGTCCGACTGCACTGGGACGATGGAATGCCGAACTGAACCCCCTGTGACTGAGGACCAATGGATATATTGCTGCCAACAGCTAACTGAGCTGTCGCCCAATTACAAGCTTAGACTCATCCACTTTAAATTCCTACACCGGTATTACAGGACACCCGCTGGATTAAAACGTATGGGATTGCGAGAGGATGACACCTGTTGGCGATGTGGGGCGACTTCGGCTTCTTTTCTCCACATGGCGTGGGATTGTCCCGAGTTGTCAGATTTCTGGTCACAGGTCTTTAGATCCATTAATCAAATATTGGGCTTGTCCCTGCAGCCATCTCCACTGTTGGGCCTACTGGGATACGTAAAGGACACAAACATAAGGAAGCGGAAATTACATGCCCTACTGTTACTATTTGCTAAGCGGCAGGTTGCAGTACACTGGGGAAGAAGGTGTAGGCCTACGCTGATGGAATGGGTCAGGGAAGCGACATATGGCCAAAGCCAGCTAGCCACTTTCTGGGACTTGATGCCCCCTGCTTCTCGACCCCGGGAAATATGGGAACCATTTGTTGACTGGGTCCGGGAACATTTGAATGTAACTGACGCGGGTCGGATGGATGCGAACCCCCTGAAGGAATGTGAAATCGTACCAAATGATAAGGTATATACAATGGGTGAGGAATTGGGGCTGGATGACTAATATGTGATTGCTTTCAAGGTTGTCACCTCTGGAACACTATCAATGCATGCTAGATGATTAGGCTGTCACATGATCACAGACACATCATGACTGTAAGCTATTAACTAATGGATATAAGGTACAATTTGGGATTTTTCAAAATAATAGTGCACCAGAATTGTTTGTTGTTTTATGAATGATTGTCATGTTTTATTCCAAAATGCTAATAAACAAATGAAAAAAAAAAATTACCGTTTGTCCTGATGATGACCATTTAGTTTCACTATGGTCGAAACCCCGTCGACGCACATATGGGGCCGAAATTGAAGAGGACGCATTGTTTGCTTTGTGTTCTTTCAGTTTTGTCCTGAACTTCTGATTTTTGTAAACCTTTTTTCCTCAGGCACTTGTCTGTTTACACATTGCACTGTTTATAGGTCTTTGTTTGTGTATTGTGTTGAGCACCTTTTGTCTTATATGTTTTAAGATTGAATTATTTATCATTGTTAATAAAAACTTTTTCTATGAATTGTATATATTTAAACATGGGTTTTCTCATTTTTCTCCTTTTTCTCTTTCCTTTTTCCTTTTCTGTGTCTTCATTGGTATAATTTTCCATATTTTTCATATTATAATGTTTTCTTTAGGTTTTTTAAATTTTTTGTTTAAAATTTGATGCACGTATTGTGTTAACTTGAACCCTTGTTAGGATTCTAGTGACATGTAGTCAGCGGGGGTTCCTGGTTTATGCACTATCTTAAATTCATAGTCCATGAGGCGTATCCCCCACCTTTCAATGCGTGGCAGAATTTGTGCGTTGGGGTTTTTCGTATATTGTTACTAGTGCCTGGTGGTCAGTCACAATGGTGAATGGTTTCCCATATATGAACATGAGATAGTGCTCACACGCCCATACTACTGCTAACCTTTCCTTCTCTGGTTGCGAGTATGCCCTTTCTATGTCTGATAGGCTCTTGCTTGCATATGCGACAATTTGCCTGAGCGAATCTCTTCCTGGCGTGTGTTATGCAAGAATGGCTCCTAGCCCCACCGGGCTGGCGTCAACAGTGAGCTTGGTGCATAGCGAAGTAGAAATTGCTGGCCCTGCTTTGTTAGTTCCCAAAGTGGGGTGCTCACTGTGGCAAAGTCCATAATGTATTGAGTGCAGTAACTCCCCAGCCCAAGAAATGACCTCACTTCTGTTATGTCTGCTGGAGGGCTTGCTTTTTGTAGTGTTTCCACTTTGCTAGGATCTGGCCTCATTCATTGTTTTGAAAATATGTGTCCAAAGAACACTAGTTGTCCCTTCCCCAGCTCACATTTGGCCTCGTTCAGGGTCAGGCCGGCTTGTTGCAGCTGGCTGCAGACGTCTCACAGGGCCTTGTCGTGCTCCTCATCTGAGTGTCCAAATACCAGGATATCATTGCTGTAATTTAGGCTGTTCTTTATGGGCCGTACCACCTGTCTCACTGTCTCTTGAATTATTTCCACTGCAGGTGATATTCCAAAGCTGAGTCGCTTGTAGCGAAAAAGACACATGTGAGTGGAGAATGTTGTGATGTATCGTGATTGTGGATTATTCTCCAGTTGATGGTACCCTTTGCATAGGTCTAGCTTTAAGACTCTACATGTTCCAGTGAGACAGCTGATCATGTATTTTAAGTGAGGCCCTGGGTGTGTTTCCCTCTCAATTGCCATGTTTGGGATTTGCATGTCGACCAGATGCAAATTTTTTATGTGTTATTTTTAGATACTGCTACTATCGGAGATACCCATGGAATTGGTCCATCTGCCGGCTCTATGATGTCTTGCACCAGTAGGCTCTTTATCTTATCTTCCACTTGTGGTTGCAGGTGCACGGGCACTCTTCTGTGATGCTGAGCCACCGGCTTGACTGCTTCGCTGATGTGCAGTGCTATTTGTGTGTCTTTCAGTTTCCCTAGTCCTTGTACTATTGCTGGGTGTTCTCTCAGAATGTTGTGTCGTTCTGACATGTGATATGTCATGGCTAGAAGACCCATCACCTGCACGGTGACGTTGCTTAGGAAACACGGTGCTGGGATGTCTCCGCGTAGGACATGCACTTTTTCTTTTATTGACCTTTCTTTGTATGTTAGTGTCTCTACGAACTTCCCCATGTTCACCACCGGTTTCCTTGAGCCCCATGTGAAGACATCAACAGTGGACAGTGATAGTGTCAGCTTCTGTCTCATCTTTTCATATTCTGACATGCACATGATTTTGTAAGTGGCACCACTGTGTAGTACGAAGCTTGTGCTGTGGTTGTCTAACTCAATGTTCACCATCGCTGTTATCTTTATCTGTTGTTTGTCCATTAGTTGGATGTGCTCGGGCGTGCGACCCTGTGTTGGTACATCTGACATCAGATACAGTCATTCTGTGGCCTCGTGTGCATTTGCTCCATTCGAATCAGCTGATGAACTGTGGTTTTGTGTGTCCATGTGCCCTGCGTATCTGCTTGTCATTGTTCGTTGTTTTGCTGGTCTCCCTCGCTCCGTTTTGAATTGCCTGCTCTTGCAGGCACTCCCAAAGTGATTTTCCCTGTTGCATTTTGGGCACTTGTGACCCATGGCAGGGCAGGCACCAACATGTGGGAATTTGAAGTCCACAACAATAGCATGTTCTGTCTTGTTTCTGCTTCCGGGGCGGCGGTGTTTTGTCATGTCTTCTGGCATTCCCAGCCATGCGATTAGCTTGGTCCACCGTCCGCACTCTCCCGTTTTCCATTTGTATGGCATGTGCTGTTGCTCTAGCCTCTGCACAGGCCAGTGTCAGTATTTTCTCCAGTGTGTAAGGTTCTTTTAGTATTCGGGTGCGAAAGTCGACTAACTGACAGCCTTCAATGATGCGCAGTCGTATTGCTTGCTCGTTGCCAAATTTATTAAATTCACAGTACGCAACCAGTTTGCGCAGTCTGGTCGTGAAGTCGTCAAGGGACTCCTCTGCCAGTTGGCATGTTGTGTTGACTGTGTATCTCTCGAAGTCTACGTTTCTCTGAGGGTCAAATTTGTCAGTGAGACACTTTATCAGGCCTTTATATGTTGATATTTGTTCTGGGGTGAATGTTACCAGCAGGTCTCCAACCTCATCGCCCACGAAGTTTAAAAACAGGTCTATGTTTTATTGGTCTGTGTTGTCTTTGCATGTGGCATGCATGTAGCTTTCAAATTGTCTAATCCATCTCTCCCAGCCAATGCCTTTTCGTCTGAGAGTCCGAAAGGCTAAAAGGTAGTGGTCTGCGGAAGATTGCCGTTGCGGTGGTGCTTTCATTTCCTTCCTCCGTCATGGTGGTGGTTGCACAGGTCTGCTTCTCTTTATTATGCTTGCCGTTATTTATTTGCTCAATTTCCTTTTTATTGTTATCTTTATTTCTCTTTTTTCCTTTTATTTTTGTCCTTTTTTGTGCTTCCCACTTCATTGCCTGACTTTAAAATGGCCGTTGGGTCTTCCTTGGTGCCTATTGGCTCCTCTGCTTGACTTCAAGATGGCCACCGAGGTCTCGCAAGAGCAAGATTCACTGTTTCCTGTATTGCCTGACTTCAAAATTGCCGCCGGTGCTTCTACCCTTGCTATTGGCTGGCGTGCCTGACTTCAAGATGGCTGCCAAGTTCTTGCGAGATTTCGGCTTGAAATCATCGCGAGAGGCTCGGGGCTTTCTCTTTACTCGGCGGGCAGGCTGAGGTCACAGTAGTGTGCACCGCTTGTTGGCGGGCAGTCATGTGTGGGGTTTCTTACCGCCTTCTTCATGTGGTTCGACCGGGGTAGGCTCCCGACGCCGTATCCTTTTTCTTCCTTTTTTCTGGCAGGCGGACCAGGGTGGGCTTCTGGCTCATTTTCTTTCTACAATCGCAGGGGACACGGGCACACGCGCCTGGTGGCAATTCTTGATTCCTGATCCCACCTTCGTGTCACCAGATGTCGAGTCCTGCATCTGCCCCGGACCCCAAGGAACACACCAGGACACAGGTAGGGATTGTCGTCTACTTTATTTGCAGTCGTTGTTGCGTGCTTGCAGCCACATCCTGGTTCTTTCTTATCTCCCCAATACTGCCCCGTCCCCCTTCCCTGACCGGAAGTGGTTTCCGGTGGCTGGCCCCTCCGTTCACCCTTGTGCATGATCCTAGTGCCCTCTGCATCTTGGTTCGACACAGATTATGACGTGTCTGTTGGTAAACTTTGGTAAGGTACACAATATAGATGGAATGTCACCTGTGGAGGCAGATTGGACATGGTGCAAAAAAGTGCTTGTGATTGATGAGTGGTAGGAAAGTGGGCCCTCTTCTGGAAGAGCCACTCCGCCAACAGAGGCCTTGTTTTGTCAATGACTGGAACAGTTCTACCTTGCATCGAAAGCTGTTTTGCTAAGAACTGCTGGAAGAGGAGAGAACAGGGTGCATTCAGTGCTTAATTTATAAAAACATTCAAGTCAGGGCCCTTGTCAGGAGGACACTACAGCTTGCACCGTCCGTTGCCCCTGCCAGCACTACCAATGACAGTGCCAACATAAGTACTAACCATCACACTCTTACAAGTGTGACAATTAATTCTATTCCAGACCCCCAAAGCTATAAGAATGGCTCCGGTGGCAGGTATTAGTCAATTTCAATGCGTATTTTATGAATAATAAACTGGTGTTGTGCTCACCTCTAAACCGGGAGAGGATGTAGCTTAACGGCTAGGGTGGCTGACTTTGAAGCTGGGGAACCAGGTTCGAGTTTGGCGGGAGGCTCAAACACCCAGTGATTCTGGGCAAATCACTTAATCTCCCCGTGCCCAAAAAAATGAATGTGTCCATCTGTAATGCAACTGGTGCTCATGTAAAGCGCTACCTTCAGGTCAAGTTCACGCTATATAAAAGTACAACAACAAAAAAATCAGAGTAGAGCGCCGCCATGTGGCAGACTGTCATAAGTGCCGGTGCTGGTGCCGAGCACCGGAAACCACCGCTCAAATTAAGCACTGCATTTACTGAAGATAGTGATGCTAGTTCTACACTGAATACAGCTGTAGGCATGGAGTGAGCTGCATATAAGATAAATCAAGGAAAGTTTTGTGTAGGCTTGGGTAAAATTTAAATTATACCGGTGTAATGCACGTAATTTCAGGTATTTCCTATACACTTCTTTCATGAAATTCCTAAAATTACACCATTACAGCACTTTGCATAAATACACTGTAAGTAAATATAATTAAAGGCTCGAGTGCGGGAACAATGAGAACGGCCAGAACCCAATCAGCTGTTGTTCACTGCAACGTTTGGCACCAATTTTTTAGTGCAAACTGCATCCTACTGTCTAAATGGATGCACAGAAGTATTTTATGCTAAAATTTCATGCCGAATGTCGGTTTTGAATTTTACATAATTGTGTGTATTTGTGCCAAAAATTCACAGAAATATCAAAATCGAATTACGCAAATTTCACGCACCCCTAACTTTATGTTGATACATGGAGTTTATTTTCATCTATTCATACGCACTAAAAGGGCATAACTTACACTTAATGGAAACCCCTTAACAAGTATTTTAAGTTTATTTCCCCAAGACAATAATTACACCTGCCTACTCGCAACATCAAATACAGCTACATAACTTTCCCTATTGGCCCAATTTTGATGTCGGGCAGAAAGCCATCCGACAGCTGGTCGGAGGCTTTCCGCCCGACATTGACGGTTTTCCTCCAACCGCTGTATTACAATGATGGCGGTCTTAGGGAAGCCTGCAGGGGGATTCCGCTGCGCTTCCGACGGTGCACCCCTAAACTTTCCTGCCCCGTGAGACAGGCACTGCATGGTGCCTGCCACACGGTGCAGGGATGTTTACAATGGCAACAATGGCAATGTTTTTATTTGCAGCTTGTGCTGCGGGCCTTTTCTGCCTGCCAAACAAGCTGCCATTGAAAAATGTATGTTTCGCATCCAAATTCTGCGGGCGGAACTGCTGACCTATGGTCAGGCAGTTCCAGTCCGCAGCGGTGTCTTCCGACCGACATCTTAATAAGGGCCTATGTGTTTTTTATTATATGAAATGTTTAAAATGTCCCCCGAAAATCTCCGAAGAAAATTGCCCAATTTGGGGGTTGAGTTCTCAGGGAGAGTTGATGGGATAATATAAGCATTGAGGCATATTTGGGGGAGGGAAGAAAGGGAGTCATGCTCCATGCCATTTATAGCATGCAATATGAGATTTTAATCAAGCAGCACTGGAAGAGCCAGGCTTCTCACCGCTGGCCTGTATCAGATAGAGGGAGTAAAAAGGAGAAATCCCTTGGTGAAAAAATATACTATAACTGGGTCTCTAAGTTTCCCAGTACAAAGGATTTTTATTGCCCATATATTAGAAAGATACTGAGTTAAGGTTATTCCTCCACAACTGTAGATTGTATTAAAAGTATTGTTTTATTTAAAATTCATCACTCAATGTATACAAAAAACAATTATAAAAGCTCATTACACTCAAAATAGCAACAAATTCATATACCAATAAAAACCTGTGTTACAAACATTCAAATAACAACACAAACTGATAAAAGCAACACAAATGTTAGACACACATAAAAATCATTACAGGGATTATAGTCTCTAAAATAGGCCAACACACACGTAACGGAGAGACAAATATAGACAATACAATTTGTCATTTAAAAACACATCCAGTCGAAATAATTCAAATACAGATCCTAGATAAAATTTCTACTCTTTATCTATAGGATAAGCTGTTTCCACGGATTGTGTTGAATGGAGCGTCGACGCGTTTCGATGGTTCTAACAATTTCCCATCTTTTTCAAGACAAACAATTGGTCTCTCTTAGCTGGCACTGTATGGTTGCCTTTAAACTCAATCCTGTAGGCAGATATTAATTATATTAATATTTTATATAATTAAAAGGCTACATTTTTAAAAGAAGGGATAACTGGTTATAATAACATAATTTCATCTTCATTGTTTTTCAAATATATCAGTTTCAGTACCCACTACATTGAGTATTTAGACAAAATATATTTAGTATTTCTACAATTACAGAAACATGAAATACATATTTTATCCAACATTTTACATCATGCCTATTTGATCTATCAGATAGACCCATTCCGGTATATGCCTATGATGCCATCTACCATCCTTGTACATCCCACCATCTTAATAAAAAAGGGGGAGGCCTAACCCATATAAATCCAGTGTAAGAACTGGTTATACAAACAACCTGGAGGTGTTATACCTTATTTCATTTTCCTGCCAACTCCATATATATTGATTGGTTGGTCATATTAGGATACTCTGGTCCTGAGAACCTATAAAATATATATCCGGAATTAATACTACAAGAGTTGCTAATTATTGTAACAGACTAGATTTATAAGCACCTTATATACACAAAGTCCTCTTCTCACCTTGTAAAGTTAGTGATGGGATCTTTATTGTAATTTCTATGCAGAACGTTATTTATAGTTATTTCACTGAAAGTGTTGCATTAAAATCAATAATTCTCAATTTAGGGAAGAAACATAAAATTCGTTTTCTATTTAGTAGAATGTGCAATACTATTGTTTTAATTTAGGTCCCCTAACGTACCTGGGAGAGAGTCCTCACTCCCTCACTTCTTAATTAACCGGCGTACTCCTCACACAAAGAGGGATTTATTTACTGTCTTTTACAGTCTCTCAATACAGCTATCTGAAAAGATAGAAAGGGGAAAGATGCCATAGCTGCTGGTGTAATCGCAAAGATTTTAGATATTAATTTAAAACGGGGTGACTTTTGTTTTAAAGCATCCCTCTAGCATAATCTCCCCCTGAATTACCTTAAAACTGATGTAGAAAGCCTGCAAACACGTCCTTCCGCCGTGGGTCATCCAAATGAAATGCCCTTCGCGTTCACGTTTAAATACCTAAATCGGAAGCACGCGATTGGCTCATTAATGAATTCAAACCAGCTGTAGGCTTAAAGCTTCTCACTACAGGCCCGCTAGTTCTGCCCTAGTTGACCTGGAAGTCCGCCCAAAAAAGGGTCATGGCACCATACTTTCTCTGCCTGCCTTAACCCGGAAAGGCTTAAATTTCAACATAAGGAATGCCGTTTTCTGCCTCTAATACCCCGGAAGTTGAACGCCCCAGCTACACCATTACTCATGTCTCAAAATAAATTCCATACGTATTGTTTACACAGGGATAATGGTATTAGATTAAAAATTACTCATCAATCCCTCTAGACACCGCATTTATTATGTTGTATTAACCCTTCCTAGTCCTGCTGAACGCCGCAGAGTTTCCTAATAGAGAAAACGACGAAAGAATCTATAATACTAGTTAAAATCCTATCTATATCAGTTAAATGTTTGGGATCTACCTTTCTCTCGATTACGATTCAGTTCCTTTGCCTATAATTTTAAATACATACTAAAACCTTTCAAACAACTTCACCGGCTCATTTTTGCTATTACTATCTACTGGTTGGCAATCAGCTTCATCCAGTCTTCTCGGGAGTTTAATCCTTTGTCAATGGTATTTAAATAACACATAAACCATTGTTCCCTCGATTTTCTAATGGCGTCCAAATTCCCTCCTCTCCTACTGATGCTCACTTTCTCTAGTATGAACCAGCTGAACTCATTACATTTATGGTTCTTACCTAAAAAGTGGTCTGTCAGCGGCGCGTTCTCTTTCCTGGTTCTCAGTGCTGACTTGTGTTCCAAAAGCCGAACGCGCAGTTCTCTGCTTGTCTCCCCTACATATCCCAGACCACATGGGCAGACAAGCAGGTAAACCACGTTTTTACTTCGGCAATTATTCAGCGATTTAGCCACCAACAATTTGCCGTTAAAGTTAAACTTTTTCATTTCAATACAATTGGGACAGATGGAACAGGTACCACACTTATAGTTCCCTACCGCTTTCTGGTTATGCAGATTAGTTTGATTCTCACTGTCAGTTTTTTGTATGTTTTCACTAGCGCATTTCTTATAGTTTTATTGCGCCTAAATGAAAAAAGGGGTTTGATCAGAGGTACCGACAATCCACTATTTAGGATTTTCCAGTTCCGGTTTATTATATTTTTTATTTTATTACTCATACCGGAATACTGGCTTACAAACACTATTCTATCCAATGTATTGTTGTTCTTGCTTCTTTTGTTGGTATTTAGGAGATAGTCCCTATCATAGAATCTGGCACGCTTAAACGAGTGTTTTATTAACTTTTTAGGGTAACCCGTATCTTTCAGTTTGTTTTTCATAATTTCCGAGTGATGATAAAAGTCAGTGAGATTCGTACAATTACGCCGTAGCCTCAAGAATTCACCAAACGGAATATTATCCTTCTGTGATCGGGGATGGTTACTTTCATACCTCAACAAAGTATTCTTATCAGTAGGTTTTGAAAACAGCTCAACCTCCAATGTTCCTTGCACATCTTTCACTCGGATGTCTAAAAAATCCACACTGGTTTCACTATATTTGGCTGTGAATTTCAAATTTTGATCCCCCAAATTGAGCCATTCCAAAAACAAAATCAACTCATTGCTGGCACCGTTCCAAATAAAAATAATATCATCTATGAATCGGTGCCATCAAGAGACATTCTCATAGTATGGCGCCACCTCATTATAAATATGTTTTTCCTCAAAGTTACTCACATAAAGACAGGCCAGACTGGGGGCACAGGTCGCCCCCATGCTGGTCCCCTTGATTTGTTGGTAGAGTTCGTCCTTGAAGAGAAAAAAGTTATTCTTTAAAACCATTCTAATGCAGCTCAAAATAAATTCTTTGTGTCCACCATTGAGGTTT
Source organism: Calotriton arnoldi (assembly GCA_963921515.1). Taxonomy (NCBI): domain Eukaryota; kingdom Metazoa; phylum Chordata; class Amphibia; order Caudata; family Salamandridae; genus Calotriton; species Calotriton arnoldi. The sequence continues at coordinate 5,789,836 of CAWUFW010000139.1, read as the reverse complement.
TCCCTCTCTAAAATAGACGACATCACCCTAATGGTGTCGTCTTGTGGGATATTCGTATACAGGGCTTCGATGTCCAGGGTGACCCAAAATTGGGTCACCCTGTCGAAGCCCTGACCCTCAAAAATAGAGATTGTATGAGCTGTATCTTTGAGATATGCTTTTTGTTTCTGAACGATAGGTCTCAAAAATAAATCAGCATATTTACTTAAAGGCTCAAGAAGTGAGCCCAGGCTGCTCACAATGGGTCTCATTGGCGGGTTTGCTACATCTTTGTGGATTTTAGGCAACCCGTAAATAGCTGGAATCATAGGGTTATTATTGAAAAGGAACTTATATTCATTGTCACAAATCCAGGCCTCTTCTCTACCAGTATTTAATAATTGTGCTACATCTTTTTTTAATTCTTCCATCAGTGTAAACGAAACATGTTTGTAATGATTTTTAACATTTAAAAGCATCCTCATTCTGTTTTCATAATCAACAGTGTCTAAAACCACAACCCCTCCGCCTTTATCGGCAGGTTTAATGGTAATTGTATCACATTCTTGTAATGATCTCAAGGCACAATGATATATTATTATTCTGATTATGACCATTTTCTACAATATTCTTTATTTCAATCTCTACTATTTTTTCAAAAAGTTCCACATTTTTATCTAACTGGCTCAAATTGGGAGTAAAAATTGATTTAGGTTTAAAACCTGAGACATTATGGGTTGGTTCATAGGTCTTCTCTGAGAAAAATCTATTTAATCTAATCTTTCTAAAAAAAACTCCTCATATCTTTTTCTAATTCGAATTTGTTAGGGGGGGCAGTAGGGGCAAAACTAAACCCTTTCTTTAAAACCTCTTGCTCATCATCTGTCAATACCTTGTGGGACAGATTGATGACAGGAAATACCCCTACCTCCAGTACCGCTGATTCCTGGTCTTGAGGTAATCCTTGATTGGGTAATTTTGAGGTGGATGGTTCCTCATTGGTTCTTCCCTGACATAATTCCGATAATTTTTCTGTCCCCGATTCTGGCGCCCTCCTAAAAAAGGCTCCCGCTCAAAATTAGGGACTTGTCTTGCCATCTGCTCATTGGTTTGTTCCTCCTCACTGCTGGTTCCAGAGGACTCAGAGAATGTTATTCTCTTATTGCCCCCTCCTCTCGAATACACTTGTCTCTGATACTGAGGTTTGTCCCACCTCTGTTCTCTCTTTGTATTGTAATATTCTTTGCCCAGGAATGGATAAACCAATTCTGCACTGAAATTTTCAATATCCTTCCTAAGCTTAATTGTCTTTTTATTGATAAGATATTCCCGATAGCCATTGGTTTCTAATTCTAGTTCCTCCAATTTTTTCTTTGCATCTTCAAAGGCCGTATTTTGTTTGAGTACAGTTTCTAACTCCTCTATTTGTTTTCTCTCAATATTCATAATCTCTTGTGCAGTTTCTATTATTAGAATTAGCCAATCCCTACTACACCGGTTGGCTATATGAGTCCAAACCTCTAAAAACTTTTTATTCTCTATAAATAGCCCAGGTTCGTTTCTAATACGTAATCCTATGGGTATTACTTCAGCTTTTAAGTATTCGATTAAAAATTCTGCATGGAGTTCTGTTCTAATTAATTTTTTCTTAAGGTTAAGAATCTTTATTAATTGTTCATGACTACTACTGTTAATCATGGATTTACCTGCAGATCTTGGATTCTGATTTATAAGCCTATTAAATTGATCCTCGGTGAAACCGAATGTTTTAAAATTATCCATATGGCACTCCGGGATTACTTTCTTAAACAACTAGCGGACTGAAAAAATTCCGATCCGTATTAGTCCTCTCCAGCCACAACGGCTGTACCATAAATACCTCTTTATGTGAGGAGTACGCCGGTTAATTAAGAAGTGAGGGAGTGAGGACTCTCTCCCAGGTACGTTAGGGGACCTAAATTAAAACAATAGTATTGCACATTCTACTAAATAGAAAACTAATTTTATGTTTCTTCCCTAGATTGAAAATTATTGATTTTAATGCAACACTTTCAGTGAAATAACTATAAATAACGTTCTGCATAGAAATTACAATAAAGATCCCATCACTAACTTTACAAGGTGAGAAGAGGACTTTGTGTATATAAGGTGCTTATAAATCTAGTGTGTTACAATAATTAGCAACTCTTGTAGTATTAATTCCGGATATATATTTTATAGGTTCTCAGGACCAGAGTATCCTAATATGACCAACCAATCAATATATATGGAGTTGGCAGGAAAAGGAAATAAGGTATAACACCTCCAGGTTGTTTGTATAACCAGTTCTTACACTGGATTTATATGGGTTAGGCCTCCCCCCTTTTTTTATTAAGATGGTGGGATGTACAAGGATGGTAGATGGCATCATAGGCATATACCGGAATGGGTCTATCTGATAGATCAAATAGGCATGATGTAAAATGTTGGATAAAATATGTATTTCATGTTTCTGTAATTGTAGAAATACTAAATATATTTTGTCTAAATACTCAATGTAGTGGGTACTGAAACTGATATATTTGAAAAACAATAAAGATGAAATTATGTTATTATAACCAGTTAGCCCTTCTTTTAAAAATGTAGCCTTTTAATTATATAAAATATTAATATAATTAATATCTGCCTACAGGATTGAGTTTAAAGGCAACCATACAGTGCCAGCCAAGAGAGACCAATTGTTTGTCTTGAAAAAGATGGGAAATTGTTAGAACGATCGAAACGCGTCGACGCTCCATTCAACACAATCCGTGGAAACAGCTTATCCTATAGATAAAGAGTAGAAATTTTATCTAGGATCTGTATTTGAATTATTTCGACTGGATGTGTTTTTAAATGACAAATTGTATTGTCTATATTTGTCTCTCCGTTACGTGTGTGTTGGCCTATTTTAGAGACTATAATCCCTGTAATGATTTTTATGTGTGTCTAACATTTGTGTTGCTTTTATCAGTTTGTGTTGTTATTTGAATGTTTGTAACACAGGTTTTTATTGGTATATGAATTTGATGCTATTTTGAGTGTAATGAGCTTTTACAATTGTTTTTTGTATACATTGAGTGATGAATTTTAAATAAAACAATATTTTTAATACAATCTACAGTTGTGGAGCAGTGTTTCCCAAACTGTGCGCCGCGGCACCACGGTGCGCCGTTAGGAGTAGCCAGGGGCGCCGCACACGATGTGGGAGAAAGCTTGTGGTCATGTTGAGAGAATGCATCTGAGCAGTTGGAAGGTGATGCGTTGTTTGCCTGAGTGCAGCAAGTGAGGCTTGTTTGAATGACACCCAGCCGCAGCGCAGCACACAGGGAGGTTGCAGGTGCCACCTGTATAATCCAGAGTCATCGTTTGGCCCAGGAGCCCACGGCCGCCATACGCGCACTTTCACGTGGCCTCCGCATATGGCCGCCGTGCGCAACGATGTCTGTTGAGCGTTGTTGGTGCTGGTGTTCTGCTGCGCCTCCGGGGACCCTCTTCACAAGTTGAAAGTGGGTAACGGGTTGGTTGCACACTGGAATACTCCTTGCTTTGGAGTTTAACTGTAAGGAAGGGGAACATGACGGGCTCGTGACCCCCAAGCCTGTGTGTTGTTTATATACAGGCTGCTATTACTGCACTTCTTTCGTGTGAAGAAACGCCGCACCGGAATTTACAAGCCAGTGCATTCTGAGTGGTCTGGCGTGGTTGTTTCTGCTTTGTTTGTTGGTTAATTACTGCTGCACAATTGCCATCTTTACACGATTGTCGAGTTAAAAAACAATGAAACAAAGTGTATTTCTGCTCACATTTTTCACTTGCTGAAAGCAAGTAGGAAATATAAACAGAGAAGTACCTGGACTTCAAGGATTGCATGAGTTGAATATCCTGGTGATTCTGAAGCTGACTTTGTTCCCCATTGTGGCCCAAAACTTCGTAATGCCCGATGGTTGAGCTGGTGCTAACGGACAGAGTTGGTGACCCTGGGCCTGCAGCTTTTGGTCGGTTATATAAGAAATGGCAGGTCACCTCTGTAGAGAAAAACAGGCGTTTCTTCAGGCGCGTTTACCCCTCCATGCATATTCACCTATTGATTATTCAATCGTTCCATTCTTCGCTTCATACACATACAAAAAAATGTGTATGGGATATAAAAACTTCAACCGCTTTTGAAATTCATATGTTTACATTTTAATCAATGATACCAAATATTTCAGATAGAACAATGCTAATGTCTGAAGAAGCACAGCCGACTAAAAGACCAGCTTGCATTGTTAATAGGTAAAAATTATTGATTTCTAGGAACATTTTACGTAAAAACAAATTAGAGGGCACAGCTGTTGAAAATCTATTGGCTATGATTGTGCTCTCAGATCGCCCCGGCTGTTTTGAGTTGAGGCTGTGGCTCTGCATTGTTATTTGCTATTTTGTATAGCGCGGACATGGCCCGTGGGTATCGGAGCGCTTTGCGAAGGTGGCAGGATACAGGGGTACAGCAAGTTACTGTTGCAATGGTTGTGTTCAGACGTTGTCGCTGCTGGAAGGGTGAACAGCCTCAAACACGCCTGTTGCTTTCCTCTTGGGCCAAATAGGGCCTCTCTAGTTGTATTGTAGTTGCATGGATGTGGTGCTTACTACCTCGGACAAGACATCACAGCGCTGATATGCAAGTTTGGCTCAAGCTGCAGCAGCCTGGGCGTCGGAGAGGCTGTTAATTCAGGAGGAGTGCGGCCGAAGTATGAGAGAAATACAGGAAACTAGGGGTGACACCAAGACTTTCAGTCTGAGAGGGCGGGGGAAGGCACCCCAGGTGGAAGATGGAGTGCACGGGGTGAAGCAAAGTGTGAAAGATTCAAAGAGGAAGAGAAGGAAAGCAGGACATGGGGGCAGAGAGAGGGGAGAGAAGGAATGTCTGAAGACGAAAGGCTTCGACGGGAGGTGGAGAAACGAAAAGGATGAGGGAATAGAAGACGCTTTGGCTTTTTCATAACTGAAAGTTTCATCATTAACTGACCATAAACAGAATGCAAGCTTCCTTATTGGTGGTTAAAAAAGGTTAAGTCATGGAAACATATTTGGCAATTAATATTGTATAGTTTCTCACTTAAACAATTAAAGTTCTTATTAAATGACTGTTATATTTTAATTTTGTAACATATATGATTATAATACCTTCATCAGCTCCATCCCAATTAATTTCAGGGAGCAAACGAGAAGTACTCCCGAGGTCGGGCTTATATCCCCCCCAGCGATAAAGAAAAGAGGTGACATGGTGGGGAGCCACGGCCAACTGCCAATTGGGTCAAGGGAGCCACAGGTCGAAAAAGTTTGGGAACCACTGGTTGTGGAGGAATAACCTTAACTCAGTATCTTTCTAATATATGGGCAATAAAAATCCTTTGTACTGGGAAACTTAGAGACCCAGTTATAGTATATTTTTTCACCAAGGGATTTCTCCTTTTTACTTGTCAATAGTACCCTATTCCCCTGGTTTGAACAAAGGGGTCCCTCTTTTTCTTATTGTATTCAGATAGAGGGAGAACATTGTGGTAGAAGACACGGCACTTGCAGCTCCTCAGCTCCCCACTGACCCCTGCCCCCCTCACATTTACCACAGAGCCGCGGCTGCCATCGCACCCGAACTACAACGCACCATCAACACCACCTTCAAAACAGGCACCTTCCCAGATGACTGGAAGCGCGCAGAAGTCAGACCCCTGCTCAAGAAGCCCACAGCTGACCCCACCGACCTCAAGAACTATCGGCCCATCTCGCTCCTCCCCTTCGCAGCCAAAGTTGCAGAGAAAACAGTCAACAGGAAACTGACACGATTCATTGAAGAGAACGCCGTCCTCGACTCATCCCAATCCGGATTCCAAAGCAACCACAGCACAGTGACCGCCCTACTCGCCGCCACAGACGACATCCGCACCCTCCTGGACCAAGGCCACTCGCAGCCCTCATCCTACTCGACCTATCAGCGGCCTTCGACACCGTCTCCCACCGCACACTAGTCGCCAGACTACATACAAGGAACAGCCCTGGACTGGATCCGATCATTCCTCACCGGAAGAAGCCAAAGGATCAGACTCCCACCCTTCCTCTCCGACCCCACGAAAATCACCTGCGGAGTCCCACAGGGTTCATCACTGAGCCCCATCCTCTTCAACATCTACATGGCCCCCCTCGCAGCCATCGTCAGACAACACGGCCTCAACATCGTATCCTACGCCGACAACACCCAGCTCATCCTCTCCCTCACCAAAGACCCCACCACTGCCAAACTCAACTTCCAGAAAGGAATGCAAGACGTCGCAGTCTGGATGACCAACAGCTGCCTGAAGCTCAACGCCGAGAAGACAGAAGTCCTCGTCCTCGGTACCACCCCTTCTGCATGGGACAGCACCTGGTGGCCGACCGCCCTCGGAAGCCCACATACCCCCTCAGACCACGCCCAGAACCTCGGCATCAAACTCGACTCATCACTCACCATGAACCGACAGGTCAACGCCGTCACCTCCAGCTGCTTCAACACCCTCCGCATCCTCCGGAAGACCTTCAAGTGGATCCCCCCTGAGTCAAGGAAGACAGTCACCCACGCACTCATCACCAGCAGACTGGACTATGGAAACACACTCTACGCCGGCATCAACAAGTCCCTACTCTGCAAACTCCAGACAATACAGAACACCGCCGCCAGACTCGTCCTCGGCATCCCCCGACACGAACACATCAGCCAACTCCTATGAAGTCTCCACTGGCTCCCCATGGAGAAAAGAGTCACTTTCAAAATCCTCACTCACGCCTACAAATGCCTACACAACAACGGACCCAAATACCTCAATGACAGAATCAACTTCCACGTACTCAAAAGAAACCTCCGATCTTCCAACCTCGCACTGGCCAAAACCCCGCGCATCCACAGAGCCAGAGCAGGCGGAAGATCCTTCTCTCACATTGCAGCCAAGACCTGGAACGAGCTACCGGCAGACATCAGACGCGCCCCTTCAGGAAGACCCTCAAGAACTGACTCTTCGGCTAAACAGATCTGCGGACCCCCCCCCCTCAGCGCCTTGAGACCCTCACGGGTGAGTAGCACGCTTACAATTCCCTGATTGATTGATCAGTGTAAGAAGGCAATACATCTTGTCTGAAGGAGATGGAGCGCTGCTCTCAGCTCAGCTTCATACACGCAATGCAGTTTCAGATGAGATTTTTTTTAGAAACCCTTTGATCACCATGGGCACCCATGGGCACAAACTAAAGCCCTCCACTTTATCAAAACATCAATACACAAGATCAGCCTGTAGGTTAAACATGTAGGGTATGTGCATGCCCTCTCAAGTGAGCGGCTCTTATACACATGGTGAGCCTTGCTCTAAAATTGCAAAATTCAGACTCTGTTAAGACCTATCATGTCTCAGCCCTGTGTGGTCTATAGGTCTCTTTCAGCAGACAGAGGCTAATCAATATGAAAATCCAGAGGTTTCTCACAACAGGCTGGCAGTAAGACTGGGGTTGACATTGTCAGATCTGGCAAAAGCCCCCACATGTCACTTACCCTGCCCAAGCCCTTCTGGTATTTTAGAGACACCAATCTGACATTAACTAAGTAACCTACTGGAAAGTCACCAGTAAGATGGCAACACAGAATACGAGTGCCAATAACATGGCATGCCTCCAAATTCTGACATATGCCAATATTCTCCATCAACCATCCATCAACATAAGAAAATTGGCATTAGGATCTGCCAACATTTTCTCCATCCCACCCTTAAGTGCGAGAAAGTCGTCCTTGATAACTCATTATAATTGCATTTACTCATGGTGCTAACCTATAACCTTAAGATAGTATGGTGGTCATTATGAGTGGCGTGTTATAGTCCTTGTACTTTTCCACCCTTCGAATTACTGTTACCAGAGCGAGGGAAAAGGGACTAAATCCAGGGATAGAGAAATAATGCAAGATTCTAGGGGACAACATGAGGGAATTGGTGTTGTGTCCAAGCAGATTTATGCATGTTTCTCTAGTGGTTTAGGCTGACATGAAATCTCCATGTGAAACACCACAGTTTATAATTACAATCATAGTAACTCCTGTTATTGGACCAACAGTCTTAAAAAGTGACAGTGGGAAGGGGGAGATGAATGTATAGCCAAACAGATCATGGCGACATTCAATTAATATTAAAATATATAAGAATTTATTGTCCACATGGTAGTTTCTCACATCACGAGGATTCCCTATAAGAGCATTTTGGGAGCATAGTCTCTGAGCCTCTATTCATTTATTTATTTTGCAATTTGTGAGAGTGGCAATGCAGATCATTCTCATTTCTCCAATTTCAAAAAATCAATAAATAGTGAAGTGAAAGCAGTGAAATGAAAATCTAGGAGATTGGGGGCCTTATTTACAAGAAAGTAACGCGGCGTGGTGCCGCAAGCATTTGGCTGTGCTGCGCTGCGTTACTTTCAAAGCACAGGGATTCGTCATATTTACAACCTCTCCCCTGCACTGGTGCATAATTGGCTGCCATGCGCCAACGCCAACGCAGGCACCCTTGCACCATGGTGCAAGGGTGCCTGCGTTGTGGGGATGATTGTTTTTGTACAGGAAGGGACACCTTCCTGCACAAAAATAATCACGAGAGGTGTTTTTCTCTTTCTATGTGTGCTGCAGAATGCAGCATGCATAGAAAGAGGGAAAAACGAGGAGAAATAAAAGTATTTTTCCTCGCTGCACCTCCTCACGCCTCCCTAGGGGAAGCATAGATTCTGACGCTTTCCCAGGTTTATGAAACATTGTACATCTGGGAATGCATCAGAATCCGGTGAACAGTCAAAATATCGACTTTTTAATATCGAAGTACATTAATATCGAGTTTTAAATATCGTAGGGACAGAATATCGACATCAAGAATATCGACTTCCAGAATATCGAACTGAAGGTAAGAAATATCGATGTTGCAAATATCGAAGTTAGTAATATCGATAGCAAAATTATCGATGTTAATAATATCGATATTTATATTAGTGTTATGTATTTTAGTATGTATTATATATGTATGTGTTCTATATTTTTGTTAAGTATTGTACTGTTTTTTAAAATATATCTATAAAGTTTTTAGAAATTAGTCATTTTTTAAAAAGTAAATTATGCGTTTTAGTACCGTAGCGGGTTGTGGGTTTATAGGGGAATAGGGTGGGAAGTAATTTAATCATAGTAAATTAAATAATAATTTTTAGGAATTATTAATTATTTTTAATTACATTTTGTGTTTTAGTTCTGTAGCGGGTTGTGGGTTTATAGGGGAATAGGGTGGGAAGTAATTTAATTATAGTAAATTAAATAATAATTTTTAATTATTGGTATTAATAATTAATCTATTGTTAATTAATTATTAATTGATAATTAATTATTATTAAATGATAATTATATTAATTGTATTAATTTATTATTGGAGTGGGTTGTGGGTTTATAGGGGAATAGGGTGGGAAGTAATTTAATTGTAATTAAGTAATTATAAAAAAAAGGGTATTGATAATTAATTTGTTGTTAATTAATTATTAATTGGTTATTAATTTTGTATTAAATATTATTTATTGGTATTGATAATTAATTTATTGTTAATTAATTATTAATTGCTAATTAATTTTTATTAATTGATTAATTCGAAATTACATTAATTGGGTGAAATTTTATGTGGAGTGTGTTGTGTGTTTATTGGGGAATAGGGTGGGAAGTATTTAATATTATTAAAGTAATTATTAATTTTGTTTTATTTGTAGTTTTTATTTTATTTATTGTTAATTTATTAATAAATCATTATTTAATTACAATAATTATTTGATTTATAAGTATGTTATTTTTAACACCTACGCTATCCAACGCTTTCCCTACTGTTGCACTCTCTGGAGTGGGAATAGTAATTTTTACCCCTACTCTATCCAACGGTTTCCCTACTGTTGCACTCTCTGGAGTGGGAATAGTAATTTTTACCCCTACGCTATCCACCGCTTTCCCTACTGCTGCACTCACTGGAGTGGGAATAGTAATTTTACCCCTACGCTATCCAACGCTTTCCCTACTGTTGCACTCTCTGGAGTGGGAATGGTAATTTTTACTCCTACGCTATCCAACGCTTTCCCTACTGTTGCACTCTCTGGAGTGGGAATAGTAATTTTAACCCCTACGCTATCCAACGCTTTCCCTACTGTTGCACTCACTGGAGTGGGAATAGTAATTTTCACCCCTACGCTATCCAACGCTTTCCCTACTGTTGCACTCTCTGGAGTGGGAATAGTAATTTTTACCCCTACGCTATCCAACGCTTTCCCTACTGTTGCACTCACTGGAGTGGGAATAGTAATTTTCACCCCTACGCTATCCAACGCTTTCCCTACTGTTGCACTATGTGGAGTAAGTATTTATTGTTAATTAATTATTAATTGCTAATTAATTTTTATTAATTGATTAATTCGAAATTACATTAATTGGGTGAAATTTTATGTGGAGTGTGTTTATTGGGGAATAGGGTGGGAAGTATTTAATATTATTAAAGTAATTATTAATTTTGTTTTATTTGTAGATTTTATTTCATTTATTGTTAATTTATTAATAAATCATTATTTAATTACAATAATTATTTGATTTATAAGTATGTTATTTTTAACACCTACGCTATCCAACGCTTTCCCTACTGTTGCACTCTCTGGAGTGGGAATAGTAATTTTTACCCCTACTCTATCCAACGGTTTCCCTACTGTTGCACTCTCTGGAGTGGGAATAGTAATTTTTACCCCTACGCTATCCACCGCTTTCCCTACTGCTGCACTCACTGGAGTGGGAATAGTAATTTTTACCCCTACGCTATCCAACGCTTTCCCTACTGTTGCACTCTCTGGAGTGGGAATGGTAATTTTTACTCCTACGCTATCCAACGCTTTCCCTACTGTTGCACTCTCTGGAGTGGGAATAGTAATTTTAACCCCTACGCTATCCAACGCTTTCCCTACTGTTGCACTCACTGGAGTGGGAATAGTAATTTTCACCCCTACGCTATCCAACGCTTTCCCTACTGTTGCACTCTCTGGAGTGGGAATAGTAATTTTTACCCCTACGCTATCCAACGCTTTCCCTACTGTTGCACTCTCTGGAGTGGGAATAGTAATTTTTACCCCTACGCTATCCAACGCTTTCCCTACTGTTGCACTCACTGGGCTGGGAATAGTAATTTTTACCCCTACGCTATCCAAAGCTTTCCCTACTGTTGCACTCACTGGAGTGGAAATAGTAATTTTTACCCCTACGCTATCCAACGCTTTCCCTTCTGTTGCACTCACTGGAGTGGGAATAGTAATTTTTACCCCTACGCTAGCCAACGCTTTCCCTACTGTTGCACTCACTGGAGTGGAAATAGTAATTTTTACCCCTACGCTATCCAACGCTTTCCCTACTGTTGCACTCTCTGGAGTGGGAATAGTAATTTTTACCCCTACGCTATCCAAAGTTTTCCCTACTGTTGCACTCTCTGGAGTGGGAATAGTAATTTTTACCCCTACGCTATCCAACGCTTCCCCTACTGTTGCACTCACTGGAGTGGGAATAGTAATTTTTACCCCTACGCTATCCAACGCTTTCCCTACTGTTGCACTCTCTGGAGTGGGAATAGTAAATTTTACCCCTGCGCTATCCAACACTTTCCCTACTGTTGCACTATGTGGAGTAAGTATATATATTAATTTATGTGTATATGTTTAATTTATTTTAACATATGTATTAGTTATTATTTTTAAACATGTTTTAATATTTTTAACTATGTTTCTTTTAATTATATGTATTATTTACTTAATTTTACATTATTTTTAAAACATTAAAAAACCAATATTTTTAACATCGATATTTTTGACGATATTTTTTTTCTCTATATTTTTGTACTTACCATTATGTAGATAGGACTTCGATATTTTTGACATCGATATTTTTGTGTCGATATTTTTGTAGGTCGATTTTTTGTCCGTCGATATTCTGTCAGACATTCTCAGAATCCATGGGTGTTGCGTGGGAACACCCTCAGCAGCACCCATGGCATGCCCCTTTCACGCAAAGTGGCTTAATGTGCCTTGTAAATATGGGACGCCACACTGCGCAGCCAGGGCGTCAAAAATAGTGACGCACCGGCGGTGCAAGGGCCTTGTAAATATGCCCCTTAGTATTTTAGTGTAACCCCTGTTTCCCACACTGACAGGTCTAGTTCTTCTCTCTCCTCTGCAAGAAGGAGAAGCTTGGGAGCGCTAGACCTAACGTGAAAATAATGATTCCTCCTTAACTTGACCCTTTCACTCGACAATAACAGGCTTGTGATGACCTCAGCTTGTAACTAGAAGGAAAGGACAGGTGACTGCTTGTGAGTTACATGGGCCTCAGACTTGGGCTCTGGTAGAGCTACAGCAGTCAGTGCCCAGCCTAAATTCCATTGGTGCACTGGACAATTGCACTTCTCATGTGAATCATGGCTTCTGTGAGGGAAACCCTTTCCCTGTATGGGTTGGGCATATGCATTGTTAGCCAACAGCCAGTGCCAAATGGCCAGTTCCCCTATGATCGTGTTACATGACCTTGAAGTGCGTATATACAAAATATGTTAACAGGCTGAGGATCAGTGAGGCAGAGTACCAACACCCTAAAGTGCAAGCAGCCACTGGCTATAAAGTTGGTCTGTTGCTGTTCTCCCTTCTCCGTCTCTCTCTCCCTCTTTTCATCAAGGTGTGCAGACCTCATGACCCAAAACTAAGGGGGTCATTATGATGTCGGGCGGATCGCCACCGCCTGACCGGCGGTGGCGATCCGCCCGACATCTTTCCCCGCCCGCCCTCCATTTACCCCCCGCCATATTACAATGGTGTGGGGACAGCGGCGGACGGAGAGACCGTCCGCTGCATTTCCGCAGGCAGGCAATTGTTCCGATTGCCTGCCGGGCAGAACTCGGGCCTAATATGGTGGCGGTGTCTGGAAGACACCGCCATCCATGATTAGGATGCCTGGCAGTGAAAGGCCTTTCCATGGCGGCATTGCCGCCATGGAAAGGCATGCGAGAATTGCTTTGGGGGTCCGTTGCGGGCCCCGGGGGTTGGGGAGGTGGGTGGTTGCACTTGGGGGTACCTATGGTACCCCCCTACATTGGCATGCACAAGGTGGCAGGCACCGCACGGTGCCTGTCACGTTGTGCATGCCAACGCACTGCATGCATTTTTTACATTGCGGCGGGTGCTGCTGACAGCACCGCCCGCCGCAATGTAAACAATGCGGGATGCGACCGCCACGGTGGCAGTCGAATCCTAATGGGCACAGCGGGACCGCCGCAGCTCTGGCGGTCAGTCCCGTTTACCGTTACGGTGGCGGGCGGACTTTGTCCGCCCGCCATCGTAATGGGCCCCTAATTTCTTAGCCTAGTTATCTGAGTTGACCTCTTCTCTTCCATAGCTTTTAATCAGAAATTATTGATTTTCATTCTGGTCGATACCATAGGTATCTTCACCCCATTGTTGTGGAAAGATGAGTATTACATTCAATTCCCTATTTCTATTCACATCTTCTTACCACCGTCAAGGTTGACTAGTCCTCCATTTTAGGTTTGCCTTTAAAACAAGGCCCAGGAGAAATTTTTGATAGGCCGGCAAAATCTCGCAAAATTTCCCATATTTTTCATTAAACTTCTTACATGAAATTCTTGCAATTTCCCCATTATGCCCCAGCGTGTAAATTCCTGTCTGTTTGGGTAAAAATCCTATTGCAGGAGCTTGGAATCAACATGAACAAACAGAACGTCAGTGGCTGTTTTTCCTGGTACTTATGTTTTTTTAACCTTTTTTTCTGGGCAAAATGAATTCTGGAAAAACATTTGTATCAAAATGCGTCCTGATATTCTGACGGTAGCAGCCACCAATGATTGTGTGCTGTTGCCCTAAATGGGCAAGGGAATCAATCAGCAGTTTGGCACAGCAGAAGTTCGAACAATTTATGGCAGAGAAGCTTGCTCTAGCAAACTATAAATGAACTGCCCAGACTTCACCTTAGTAGACAGATTTCATTTGCATCTGCTCATCTCTTACAAGCATACCCCCTAACAACCCTTTTTTTTAAGAGATGCATTTATTTAAGCGTTGGTGAGGGGCATATACAGTCAGCCTCTAAACTCCAATTTTGTAAATAAAAATAACAATAATTATTATAATAAATATAAACGCAACTGATGTTCAATGCGTGCTGATGGAGAGCACTTTGTTCCCACATAGTTGAGTGTTTTATCTGCTAAACTTGTCACTGAAACTCCTGATCATGCCCCTTGGATGGTAGTGGCAGAGATGAAGTACTTCTACAGACTAGGTGGCGACTGCCAGCATATGGGTATACCAGGCAATCCCTTCACCATTTCTTGCAGGTACCTGTGAAGCTGCTGCCTCATTTTTAGGTCTGGTTTGCTAAAGACATTTTGGGGACATTCAGAAAGTTGACCGAGGAATGCATTCCGCCCGTTGCTTACCATTGGCTTTGTCGTTTGTAACTCATATTTTCTGGCTTTCTATTTGCTGGCTTTATTTGCTTTAGGCTGTACAGCTCGAGTTCATCCCTCCTGTTGCAGAAACCTTTTTTACTGTATTCTTCCACAAACTCGCTTTCTGTACACAGGCCTTCAAATCTTGTTCTTTTCTTATCACATTTGCTGTGCATTCAAAGACAGAGGTCAAATGTCAGGCTGTGTCTTCCAGGGAGCCTGGTGTTTATTTTCTTTCTCTGACTTTAAAGTGAGAGGATTTAGGTAACAATCACGCTGGCTAGAGTGGTCTGCTTGAGGAAGGCTGTACAGATTATTTTTTCTAGCACACAAGAAAATGTAAATGAACTGTGCTGATGATCAAATCAATACGTTGCATGATGACATTTCCTCACATCATCATTTGTGCGCTGTATACTTTTATCAGTAAAACTGTGAGTGCATATGTAATAGTAATTTCAATTGAAGATGTGTTGTCTGTAATGGCAGTACACTACAATACCATGCATACTCCATGTTACCCCAATCCACTCTGTACTACTCCACACCCCTGCACTCTACTGTGTGCCACTCCACACTGAGTCACTGCACTCTTCTCTGCACCACTCCACTCTACTCCTCTCTACTCTTTGCCAATACACTCTACTCCACACTACTCTACTGTGCACCACTGCACTCTTCGCCACTGCATTCTACACCACTTCGCGCCACACCACTCTATGCCACCCTACTCGGCAACACTGCACTCTATGCGACTGCATTGTATGCCAATGCACTGTACACCACTTTACTCAAAACCAATGCACTCTATGCCAATCTAATCTGCACCAAATCACTCTACGGCACTGTACTCTATGCCACTGCACTCTACGCCACTCTCTTCTGGTCTGCGTCACTGAACTCTATGCCACTCTAATCTATTCTGCACCACTATACTCTATGCCACTGCACTCTACACTGCTCTGTGCCACTGCACTCTGGCCCAATGCACTTCGTGCCACTCTACTATACTCCACTGCACTGTCCGACAGTATACTCTGCAACACTGCATTCTCTGTCACTCTACTTTATGCCACTGTAAGCCACTGAACTGTATGCCACTGCACTCTACGCCAATCCACTCTGAGCCACTCTAATCTACTTCATCCCACTTCACTCAACTTTGAAACAATTTACTCTCTTACTGCAGCCTATACCACTCTATTGCACTCTGCGCCACTCCACTCCACATCATGCCACTCCACACCACGCCACTGCCACTGCACTGCATGCCAATGCGCTCTGCACTACTTTACTCAAACCCAATACACTCTATGCCAATCTACTGTGCACCACTGCACTGTACAACACTTTACTCTACTCTGTGCTACTTCACTCTCCACCACTCTACTCTACAGCATTGCACTCTACGCCACTTCACTCTGCAGCATTGTATGCCACTGCACTCTACAACAATCTACTCTACCACACTGTAATCTGCAGCACTACACTCACTGCCACTGAACTCTATGTCACTCTACTCTGCGCTTCTTTACTCTTTGCCACTGCACTCTACTCTGCACCACTCTATGCCACTTTTCTGCACTCTACACCAATGCACTATACACCCCTCTAATCTACTGTGTACCACTGCACTCTGACACTTCACTCTACGCCTCTCTACTCTGCCTCACTCTACTCTATGCCAGTGCACTCTATCCTGCTCTATTATGCACCACTGCACTCTACACCACTCGACTTAACTTTGCAACACAGCACTGCACTCTACACCAATCCACTCTACGCCACTACACTATTCCACTACACTCTACCCTGCACCACTTCACTCTACTCTGAAACAATCTACTCTACACCACTGCAATCTATGCCACTGTGCTCTACACCACTTTACTCAAAACGAATGCACTCTACGCCAATCTATTCTGCACCACTGCACTTTACACCACTATACTCTACAACATTCTACTCAGTGCCATTGCACTCTATGCCTCTGCATGCTACGTCACTCTACACCATTGCGCTCTACGTCACTGCACGCTATGCCATTCTATTCTCCTCTGCATCACTGTAACATAAACGTAATACATAACATGTGTATTTGTAAGTGCACGTACACCCCCAAGGGGCCTCTTGGCGCTGAATAACAGATTTTTAATGTTACCCAAGTCAATGGTACTCATTTTATCGACCTCAGAAAGGATGAGAGGCTGAGTGGACCCGCCGGGAGTTGAACCTGTGACCATGAGGTCTAACTCAGGCCCCTGCAGTGGAAGCATTAGTCCACAAAGCCACTAAGCCACCAGACCCGGCACTGTACTCTACGTCACTGCTCTCTGCACCACTCTGCGCTACTGCACTCTATGACATTCTACTCTGCATGACTGCCATCTACACCACTGCACTCTGCGCCTCTGCACTCTACGCCACTCTACTGCACTCTATGCCACTGCACTCTACCGCACTCTGTGCCACTGCACCACTCTGCTCTATGCCAGTGTACTCTACACCACTCTACTCTGCATCACTCCACTCTTGTGCTACTGCTCTCTTCCCTGCACCACTCCACTCTATGCCACTTTACTCTACGTCACTCTACTCTGCAACACTGCTCTCTTCGCCACTGAACTCTACATCACTATACTCTGCATCGCTCTACTTTACGCCACTTTACTCTATGCCAATTCACTCTAATCTACTCAGCACCACTGCACTCTACGACTCTATACTCTATACCACTGCACTCTATGTCATTTCACTCTCCTCTGAAACAATGTACTCTATGCCACTGCAGTCCACGCCACTCTATTCCACTCTTTGCCAATCCACTCTATGCCACTCCACACTAAGCCACTCAATATTATGATGCGCCACCCTATGCCACTGCATTGTACACCAACACTCTCTACATCACTTTACTCAAAACCAATACACTCTACACCACTGCACTCTATACCAATGTACTCTGCATAAACTGCACTGTTCGCCATTATACTGTATTCTACAACGCTGCTCTCTACGCCCCTCTACACCATTGCACTCTGTCACTTTACACTGCACCACTCTACATCACTGCACTCTACACCAATGCACTCTATGTCACTCTACTGTGCAGCACTGAACTCTATGCCACACTGCGCCACTTTATGCCACTGCACTCTACTCTGCACCACTCTACACCAATGCACTCCACGCCACTCTAATCTACTGTGCACCACTGCACTCTATGACATTGCACTCTACACCAATCCAGTTTAGGCCACTCCACTTTGCACTACTTCACACCACTCCACTCTACAACACTGCACTCTATGCTGCTACTCTATACCACCCCACCTTCCACCACTCCACTCTATAGTATGCCACTGCACTCTATGCCACTCTAGTCCACTCTGTGCCACTCCACTCTACTGCAATCAATGCTTACCACTCTACTCTACATCAATGTACACCATGCCACAGTGCTCTACCCTGCACCACTATACTCTACCCTGCACCACTCTACTCTACCCTGCACCACTCTACTCTACCCTGCACCACTCTACTCTGCACCACTGCACTCTGTGCCAGTGCACTTGCCACTCTACTCCACTCCATGCCTCTGCAGTCTATGCTATGCCACTGTACTCTAAACCACTGCACTCTACGCCAATCCAGTCTAAGCCACTCCACTTTGCACTACTCCACACCACTCCACTCTACAACACTGCACTCTATGCTGCTACTCTATACCACCCCACCTTCCACCACTCCACTCTATACCACTTCACTCTACTCTGAAATAATCAACTCTACGCCACTACACTGTATTCCACTGCACTCTATGCCACTCTAGTCCACTCTGTGCCACTCCACTCTACGCCACTGCAATCAATGCTTACCACTCTACTCTACACCACTGTACACCATGCCACAGTGCTCTACCCTGCACCGACATACTCTACCCTGCACCACTCTCCTCTACTTTGAAACAATCTACTCTGCGTCACTGCACTCTGTGCCACTGCACTTGCCACTCTACTCCACTCTATGCCTCTGCAGTCTATGCTATGCCACTCTACTCTAAACCACTGCACTCTACGCCAAATGCGCTCTACACCACTTTACTCAAAACCAATGCACTTCATGTCACTGCACTCTATGCCAATCTACTCTGCACCACTGTACTTTAAACCACTTCACTCTAGGCCACTCTACTATACTCCACTCGGTGACACTCCACTCTACGCCACTCCACTCTGCAACACTGCACTCTACGCCAATGCACTCTATGCCACTACTCTATACCACTGCACTCTACCCTGCACCACTCCACTCTGAGCCACTGCACTCTACGTCACTCTACTCCATATGGCCAGGTATTGCCAAGTCCCCTTCAATCAGGTTGACCCCCCAACTTCCCGTCTAGTGACCACCGGGTATTTTACCCATCTCCCCCTTTCCCTTAAGGCATAGCTAATAAATCAACATCCACACAGGTCTTGGAATAGGGGTCGGATAACCCCGGCCGTATTTTATTAAAATTAAAAAATCATATTTAAAATTCAAATATTTGTAATACGCAGAAAACCCACACATATTCATAACTTTTACATTTTTCATAAACAACGTATTTCCACTTCTTTATGGCTAACCTTAACACGTATCTAATACATAGCCATACCTAACCTAAAACTGAAATATGTACAATTTTTGTTTTCTGCGTATCCCGGGTGAGCCTACGTGTAAGGTCATGACTGGTCCCAACTACTTGCTAGGTCCCCCTTCTTTCCAGAGTGACCTTGCGCAGGAGGCCCGGTTGCCCATCAGGTTCCTTCCCTCGGGCACCCCCTATGCCCTCCAATACTACTTCCAAGGTACTGACTGTTATGCCAACTTGGCGCCCATGCGCCTGTGCGGGGATTGGCCCAAAAGGCCTGCCGGAAGCGGAGCTTCCTACCCCCCGCACCCTTCAGCCTACCGGCCGTAAACGCCCCTTGGAGTGTGATGAGAGACCACTGTCTCCCCCCCCCCCCAGGCATCCCCATTAATAATGGGATGCCTACTAAAAGATGGAAAAATTGACTGACCAATCATGACCTTACCGCAGACCAAGGATACTTAACCATAAAATACGACAAAGCAAAATGACGTCGCCCTGTAATACAAAACATTCTTTATACCGTTATGACTTATTTGGCAAAATATTGCAATACCTGAAAGTGTAAACCAGTAACATTCAATCTGAAAGAGAAACCATTAAACAAAGCCTACACCTGAACATTCACTGAATCTGCTGCCTCAGGGGATGGTGGGTGGGGAAAAAAGAAAAGAGAGCGGATTAAAGAAAAAACCTCTGTCGCGTGGACGGAGGTGTGTGGAGTCCTCAGCGGAGCGGCGAGGAAGAGACCGTGCCGCCACTCTGCGCTCCTTTTATGGGGAGGTAGAACCAGGAACCAGTTCTAGCAGGTCCCGGCAGGAGCCAGGACCTGTTTTGCCATTACTGCCCCGGAAGCACTTGAAAGCTTCCGGGGAATCTGCCCAAACATCCAATCACCACCCGGGAGGGAGGGGGCGGGCGCCGGCCGCGTCATCGGCCGATACTAACCCTGCCCCCCCTCCCCCCCATGAGAAGCGCCCCGGGAACCGGCACAGACCGCCATATTTGCGGCGTGCCCGAGTTCCCGGTTGGCGCCTAGTGATATGGTCAGGTATTGCTGAGTCCCCTTCCATCAGGTTGTCCCCCAACCTCCCGACTAGTGACCACCGGGTATTTTACCCATCTCCCCCTTTCCCCCAAGGCATAACTAATAAATAAACATCCACACAGGTCTTGGAATACGGGTCGGATAACCCCGGCCGTATTTTATTAAAATTAAAAAATCATATTTAAAATTCAAATATTTGTAATGCGCAGAAAACCCACACATATTCATAACTTTTACATTTTTCATAAACAACGTATTTACACTTTTTTATGGCTAACCTTAACACGTATCTAATACATAGCCATACCTAACCTAAAACTGAAATATGTACAATTTTTGTTTTCTGCGTATCCCGGGTGAGCCTACGTGCAAGGTCATGACTGGTCCCAACTACTTGCTAGGTCCCCCTTCTTACCGGAGTGACCTTGCGCAGGAGGCCCGGTTGCCCATCAGGTTCCTTCCCTCGGGCACCCCCTACGCCCTCCAATACTACTTCCAAGGGACTGACTTATGCCAACTTGGCGCCCATGTGCCTGTGTGGAGATTGGCCCAAAAGGCCTGCCGGAAGCGGAACTTCCTACCCCCGCACCCTTCAGCCTACCGGCCGTAAACGCCCCCTGGAGTGTGATGAGAGACCACTGTCCCCCCCCAGGCGTCCCCATTAATAATGGGATGCCTACTAAAAGATGGAAAAATTGACTGACCAATCATGACCTTACCGCCACAGGCCAGGATAGTTGCCCGACTATCTGGCCCCCCCCCTCCGCCTACTGACAGAAGGTCATGCCCCTAACATCCAGGCTAACACGTTCTCAATAAAATACTCATTGCCCAACTTGGAGAGCTGAACCCCGTCCTGGAGAAAAAACCTGGTCCCCCCGGATCCACCCATGCGCAATTGTCTGCAGTCTTGGGGACCGACAGCGCTTATCAATCCTGTTATTGGTTCACTTCATGGTGTGATTCAAAACCCACACCGACTCCCCTCCCCCCCGCCATTGGAACCTTGGGATCATGTGGGACCACACTAGTACTGCCTGTGGGCACTTCTTGGCCAGCCACCCCATTTCCGTGGTCAGCGCCTCAACCACTCCCTTTCTGCCCAGGTAAACCAGGTCATTACCTCCCAGATGCACTATTACTACGGCGGGTGCCGCTGGAGTCCTAGCTAACAAAGCACAAAAAACATTAGGCAACTGGCTCAGTCGCAAACCTCCCTGTCCATGCAGTGCCACCTTAAAACCCGCCTGGCGGGCCCTTTCGGCGAAATTGCCTGTGAAAAAATCGTTTCAACCTGCTCACATATGAGTGCCTATAATCCAGACTTCTCTTTGATCTGGCCCCCAGGCGGGGACCTGGAATGTGCGAGGCTCCGATGACAGGCGGACGAGGCTAGCTCCCCTCCTGTGGCACAGGACGTGGAAACTGCGAAAGAGTGAAACAAATAACCAACCATTAGCCAATAATATTTAGAGCAGGTGTAAACGCACATATCGTTTGTAACAGTCAGAAGACCAACGCCCTATCTTCTGAACCTCATGTCCCTGTAGTCCCCTAGCCGTGGCCTCAGTGGCTGCCTGAATCCTGAAAGGATGGGTACTAAAGTTGGATGTATCCAAGCCTGCTGCCCCCAGCGTCAATGTCAATTTCCTGCCAAACTGAAATTTCGTGAGAGGAGTCCCATCCTGATGAATGAAGAGTGGACCTTCCGCCCCTTGTGGCCTGTAACCTGTTCACGTATGAATGACCAACTATCCATACTTCCTCACCTGGCCCCCAGGCTGGTACCTGGACTGAGGGAGCCGATGGCGAGCTTCCTTCCTGCACACAGGAGATAAAAAACTGCGAGAACCAGAAAATAAACACCGTCATTAAGGATAGCAGCATTCAGAGCATGTGTAGACGCACATAACGCTTGTAACCATCAGAAGACCACAGCCAATCCTCTGGACTGCATGCCCCGACATGCCTTTGGCCGTGGCCTTGGTGTCGGCTCCAATTCTAAAAGAATGGGTACCAAATTTGTATGGGTCCAAACCAGCTGTCCTGAGTGCTACACCCAGAATCAGATCTACACACCCTTTCCAATGCCCCTAGTACCGTTGACAAAATGTCCATGCTGATAGGGCGCCTGGTTGGGGCCTTGTAAACGCTGCCACCCCCTCAGTGCTCTTTGCCCTGTGCATGTGCTGGTGCGGTCGCCATTCATCATTGAAATAACATCATCTAACGTTCTCCAGGCTTTCTTGTTACAAATCATTGCTCACATGTGTGTTAGTCCAACTGGTTGGCAGCTCCTGTCATGTACACCTTCGTTAAAGGAAATCTCAGGCACTGAAAATGCTGTGTCTGGCTCCATTGGCCTGATCGGCAAACCCTATACCCATAAGTTGGCCTTCATCACTTGCTGACAAACTGGTGGGTCCAACTGAGAATGCTGTGCACCACTCCACCGAGGCGCACATCATGCACATTATGTTGCTGCCTTTATGGCTATGCTCCTACTATAGAAATACCATATAGATGTATCCATACTCATGGTCTTGGATCGGGAAAATCAGAATTCAGCCACATTCCTTTGGGTGGACACAGAACTCCCTGTTGGATTACACTATACTAACAGTGTACTAAAAGGGGTACTTTCTCTCATATACCTCCCACACTTTCTGGCCCATGTTTTCCAGAATACTAGTCTCTGCGCCAAAATAACTCATGCAGGCCACCTGTTGTCACCTCTCTAAGTGGTCTATTTAAGTGTACCCATATAATTCCTGTGATTGGTTCTGGTGAACCTGCAGCTAGAACTATTTCTGTTGCTCTATTGCACCTTTGTTCCTCTCCGATTGCCTCTCCGGGCTGTCATCACCTGACTGTGCAGCACTGAATGACCACTTGGGTAAGCAATCGTAGCCACCTTTGTGAGTCTCCCTAACGACGAGGTCGTGTTTACTGGCAGCTACCAATGACTGCACCGCAGAGCATTGTGTTACGGAAATTACGTCCATATAATTGAATCTGGCTCGTGAGCCTCATGACTGACTCCGCAATAGAATACTTTTAACATTCTTCCACCTTGAGCACGTCTAACAATCTAGTACTGTTATGATGTGACAGCCGCCACCATTAATGTAAAGTGTAAAGAATGTTCCATCTTGTTCCCCCGTGTGAATTCGAGCAGAACCTTAAATGACCATGGATCCTATGATTGCATTATATTAATTCCGGTCACTGAATTTGCATTTGTAACTCTGCTTGTACTGCTAAATTTGAGCATGCCACTTTAAGGATCTCATTACCAATGGCTGTTGTCAGTGACATGTTGAACCAAATCAACCCACCTCGGGGTGGAATGTTACATTCTGCAACCAAGTCTGACTCATCCCTGCAGTAAATGTAGTTGTTGAATGCATTTGCCCACAACTAATTAAACATTGTCCTTTTGCATACATCCTGGGATTCTGCATATTCTACACATCTGCCTCATGCAGCATTCCAAAACATATACGAGTTTACCTGACCCAAAAAAGGAATCAACACGTCTGCACAGTGGTTTTATATATAACATGCCTTAGGTCTAGTGACACCTGAAAAGGCAGAATCCTGAAACATGGCCATAAATAAATAAAGCCTGTTCCTAAAGGTGTTATGTTATGTTAAGTTAGTTAGATTTCTAGAGCGCAGCGGTTACCCTGAGGTGTCCTGGCGCTATGCACTGCCTGCAGGTTAGCGGAGAAATATGGTCAATGAGTGAACAGCCAAGTCTTCAGTCCCTTTCTAAAAGAAAGGAGATCTGCTACATTCCTCAGATGGAACGGCAAATCGTTCCAGGCCTTGGATGTGCATGTGATGAAGCTCCTACCTCCCCAACTAGCCTTTTTAAATGTAGGGATTTGGAAATTTTTGCTCCTGTGGACCGAAGAGTCCTACCAGGAATATACCATTTAAACCTTTGCCTCAAATGGTCAGGGCTTTGAAGGCGATGCAAAGGGCCTTAAAACGTACCCTTTGTTTCACAGGAAGCCAGTGTAGTTGAATTAATTCGTTTTTAACAGAGACGAATTTAGGTGTCCCTGGCAACAGCCTCGCTGCCGCGTTTTGTGCTATCTGAAGCCTGTTAATGTGCTGTTTTTGGGCATTCAGATAGAGGCTGTTGCAGTAATCCAGACGTGCCATAACAAGTACCTTGACCACCGTCCTGAGATTTCCTACCGAAAGATAAGGCTTTATTTTCCTTATAATTCTGAGTATCAGAAAACAGGCAGATACCACAGAGCTTATATGATCACTAAACGTGAGTCTGTTATCTACTGACACCCCCAGATTTTTGCTTTCAAGGTAGGGGTGGGGCAGATGCCCAAATCTGCTGGCCACCAGTCTGGTGTCCATAAATGTGGGTTATTTCCAAATATAATAACCTCTGTTTTGCTTGAATTTAATTTTAGGCAGTTAGTCGACATCCATCCTGATATGGCCTTCATACAATCATGAAAACGTACTCCTGTTTCCTTTTCCTCACCATCTCTAAGGGATAACACTATTTGAGTGTCATCCGCATAGGAGGTGAGTTGGAAACCAAAGGATCTTATCAGGCCAGCCAATGATAACACATATACATTAAAAAGTGTTGGGCTTAATGAGGATCCCTGGGGCACCCCGCAAGGAAGGCAAAACGGCTTGGACTTGTTGTTGTCCAAATCAACTGTTTGTGTTCTTTCAGATAAAAAGGACTGCAGGAGGTTCCAGGCAGTACCCTGTACCCCTACGTCAGACAAACGGTCCATCAAAACTTCATGATGGAACGTGTCAAAGGCTGCTGACAGGTCTAACATGATCAGTATTGCCTTACCTCCACAATCCAATACCTCCCTTACTTCCTCTATGGATTTGATTAAGGCCAACTCCGTGCTATGTTCCGCTCTGAACCCATATTGAGACGGGTCGAGTATATTGTTAACTTGAAAAAAGCACTGAGCTGGGTGTTCATAGCTTTTTCTGTGATTTTTGCAGGGAGCGGAAGCCATGAAATTGGCCTATAGCTACTTGGGTCCGTAGGATCCAGAGTTGGTTTTTTCAATAGGGGGAGGATAGAGGCCTTCTTCCAATCCTTGGGAAATATCCCAGTGGTAAATATGTTATTAAGCAGGGGGTTTAGGGTGGATCCTATGACTTCTGGAATGGATTTCAGAACCGAAGCCGGACATGGATCTGTAGGGGATCCTGATCGGATAGAGTTCAAAAGTTTTGTTATTTCTGATGCTTCTAACAGTGCAAACTTGTCTAGGACTGATGTAGGGTTAGATCCGATCTGAACTTTTTCCGGTGGCTGTATCCATTCACTCTTCTGAACTGAGGTGAACGTAGAAAAAATACATTCCACTTTTTGTTGGAAAAAAATAGCCAGTTTTTCGCACAGCTCTGGGCTACTTGCACTCTTGGGAGTCATTGGTGAGGCAAGTTTTTTAACAGTTTTAAAAAGTTCTTTAGGGATAGACTTAGCTTGGAGGATTTGTTCTGAGAAAAAATTATTTTTTGTTTCCAACAATAGATCCTTATAAAGTCTAAGACTATGCTTATAGATTTCTCTATCATTGCTTTTATACCCTTTCCTCCATGCCCGTTCTAGTCTTTTACAAGCCAGTTTCTGATTTTTTAGCTTGTCTGAGTACCAGGGGGCTGAAGGTTTGGCCCGTTTGGGGGTCCATTGTTTTATTGGAACCAATTTCTTACATGCTGCGTCTATCCAGTCTGTATAGGCCATAGCGGCCTCGTCCACCCCGGGGGGGAAAGGGTGTAGGGTTCTTTTCAGTTCCTCATCTAATTTTAAGCCATCTAAATCCTTCCAGGCTCTTTTTTCAATCTTCCTTATGGGCTCAGGTTTGGATTTGAGGGCTTTTGACTCCTTCAGCTCGAATATAATGGCACTGTGATCTGACCATATCAGTGGGAGTATTGCCGTACAGGTCAGATTGGGATTGTTGGAGTAGATCCCATCTAGAGTATGCCCTTTGAGGTGAGTTGGACCTGCCACCAACTCCTTGAGTTCCCCAGCCTCCATTATTTTATCCAGAATATTAGTATCTGGATCAGCGGGGGCCTCAAGATAAAAATTAAAATCCCCTAGTACTGTAAACGAGTCTGAGCAAAGCCCATCTTCAAGTAGGGTACCTATCAACTCTAAGAAGCCACATCTAGGACCTGGGGGGCGATAGAGTAGCATCCCTTTGAAGGTATTGTGATGCTCCATATTGAGGCTAAAGGAAAGAGCCTCGCAGGAAGCATTGGAGGCGGAATGAAAGGTAGGATTCAGTGAGTCATGATAGATGACCGCTAGTCCACCTCCTCTTCTGAGAGGTCTGTCCAAGGTATGACAGAAAAATCCTGGGGGGGTGGCTTTCGCTAGATCAGGTCCTGAGGCTTGGTCTGCCCAGGACTCCGTTATGAAGGTTAATTTAATGTTTTGTTCCTCTATGAATAGCGCACATTCTGTGCTATGTTTAATCAAAGACCTAGCATTCATCAGTGCACACTTAAGTGGAGGTCTGTCATCTATTTTTCCTCCTCTGCCGAGCTTTTTGTGAGGGCCACAGGCAGATCGATCAAGTATAAGGGGCAGATGAAAACCACAATTAGAACAGACCTTTGGTGAGCATTTACGCACAGACTCCAAGGCGAGCCTTGGGCATCTTGATATTCCCCCTCCTGGCATTAGCCCAAGAAGCTCCTCCCTTGTATAAGTCGTAGTCTCTGGAGTCACACAACCAGGGGGACTCGCCCTGAGCCCGCTCCGAGCGCGGACGCTGTGCGTCTGCGTCAGCGTGCCACTTAAATAGGCAACGTGTGACGACTGGACCGCTAACCCCACTGACCCCCAAAATGGGGCCCAGGACCGTCATTTCAACCTATATTATTGATCCGTTGCAACCCAGCACTGGAAGCCCCGTCGTGCAGGTGACCCTCCAGAATGGCCGGAGTGCTCGAAGTCTCCACATTTTTGCGCGCTAACCACCATATAAAATGAATGCGGGGAAAACCAGACTGTCACAAGGCTTGTCTCCCGTACATGGATTTATGGTTTACTTCTTCATGGTACACCAAGCTGCGTAAAATTAAAAGCAACATTCCGTCAGCGCACTACAAAAATGCGAATATCGGGTGCAACTCACTGATAGTTAATGATCATGAATTACTGTGGACTGAAGTGCTTTTTATGCATGTATAAACATGCAGTTATTGTGTTTAGACCAACTAAAATGTAGTAACATTCATTAAAACAACGCTAACAACAAAACCAACAGAAACTGTTTACTGCCCCCGTTTGAACCGACTTTAGTAACTTGAGAATTATTACCATAATTCATGGCCCGTAGGCCTGCAGTGTGCACCCCCCAGCATCCGCATCGGGAGGCCACGTGACTCGAAAAAAACCCTCGCCAGGCCCTCCGTGGCTGGGTGGGGAGTGCAGTGCTACGGGAAGCGCCAATACGGCCCTTAAGTGAACGTCAAATGGAGCCGCAGTCTGCAGCAGTGGCGTAGCTAGGGGGGGGCGAAGGGGGCGGACCGCCCCAGGCGGCTCGAGTTTTCGGGCGGCAGCCGGCCCCCCTTCCCCCCGCTCTTACCTGCGGCCGTAAGAATCGGCCGCGGTCCCCCCCTCCCCCCCGCTCTTCTATCGTTTTGCCGAGGGCGGCAAACGCAGGGGCCGCCACAGGCAGCCTAAGGCCTAGCTACGCCCCTGGTCTGCAGGACATGCATCGGCATGTTATCGAATCAGCCACCCCGAATCAGGAGGTTTAATGCTGAGACACAAGATGACCTGGAGTCTGGGGGCACTTGAAAGATTCCGGGGCATCTGCCCAAACATCCAATCACCACCCGGGAGAGGGGGTGGGCGCCGGCCGCGTCATCGGCCGACACTAACCCTCCCTTGAGATCAAGAGTGCTGGGGACCAACCAACTGAGCTGGGTGCAATGTATGGCAAGTGAAAGGCAGCTGTGTGTTGTGTTTGAAACATACCACAAAGTTCCATATTTTCGCATCAGGCGGACATTTGTAGTTTATATTTAGCGCGAACTCGAGCCGAATGTACTGGAGCGCTTTACAGGCACACCAGTTACATTACACAAGGAGTAAAACCATTTTTTGGTATGCACGGGGAGATTAAGTGATTTGCCCAGAATCACAGGATGCCGAACCGACGCCTAGATTCGAACCTGGTTCCTCAGCTCCAAATTGTCAACTGTAATTCTTAGTTCATAGACACGACGAAAAGGGGGTACTGGAACCACTACAATACTAATTGATGACCACAATAGCTCAGTCAGCTAAGCATGTGCTGCCCAGTTGTGCGCTCGCCCTGGATTCCAAAGGTTTGCATGTACTAGAGGCCGCTAAAGATTTCATCCTGCCGAAGTTGATGAGTGCAATTTTAAAGGTGCAGCCCAGCCTTAACACTTGTTAGCTGAATCTTGTCTGCACAAGATCACTGTATTGAGCTACTTGGCCACTATGGGAGTTCGGAAAGAGTGTTGTGCGCTAAAGGGTAAATGTGCCGTCGCACTGCTACCAAGCAAAGGGTTGCAATAAAATATTTTGAACACCCTGACTGCTCATCTCTAAAGCCAGGTGTCTTTGTTTTCACGATGTCATTAGCATTCCAGCAGAATGTGCCCCCTAGTCGGAACACCGTAAAATAAATTAATTGCGCCTACATCACACAGTGCCGAGCTATGCACTAGTCCATGCCACCTCACTGCTACCACTCAAGAGACACAGTCAGTACATCATTAGTATTCACTGCTGACCCCTGCACCGGCCACATATAAACAGGATGCCTGAATAGCTTTAAATCCCTTTCCACCGCAGGAAGACATTCAGGCCTTTCTAAATAAAGGTATAACCTAGAAGCTACAAGTTACCCGCCTTCTCGACTTCCTGCAGACATCTTCCAAGCAGTGAAAAATGTCACCAATTGACCCGCCTTGCACTCAAAACAGCCAGAGCGACTCCCACAAGTCCGATCAAGTGAGGCAGGTGAGTATTCACTCAAACCCGCGTGGCTCCCGGCTGTGGTGCAGTGCAGGTCCCAAGAACACCTTGCTGTTGTCCCCGATCGAAGGCCGATGCTGCTCCGAGGTGCTGTGCCTGCAGTAAGAAAAAAGAAAAGAGAGCGGATTAAAGAAAAAACCTCCGTCGCATGGACTGAGGCGTGTGGAGTCCTCAGCGGAGCAGAGAGGAAGAGACCGTGCCGCCGCTCCGCGCTCCTTTATTGGGGAGGTAGAACCGGGAATCAGTTCTAGCAAGTCCCGGCTGGAGCCAGGACCTGTTTTGCCATTAATGCCCCGGAAGCACTTGAAAGCTTCCGGGGCATCTGCCCAAACATTCAATCACCACCCGGGGGGGGGAGGGGGCGGGCGCCGGCCGCGTCATCTGCCGACACTAACCCTGCCCCCCTGTCCCCCACGAGAAGCGCCCCGGGGACCGACACAAACCGCCATATTTGTGGCATGCCCGAGTTCCCAGTTGGTGCCTAGTGACTCTGCTCCACTCTATGCCACTGAAATCAATGTTGCGCCACTCTACTATACGCCACTGCACTCTACACCACTACTCTATGCCACTGCCCAAGTGTAACCATGTGTTCACTCCTTGGGCCAAGACACATTGATGGAAGAAGGAAAACGAGTCTTCTCTTGGTTGTTCTATGAGAATTTCCGGGGTGTGGTGAATAGTGTGTAGAGTATGTGTTATTGAGTGTTTGGTCTGAATGGATGAAGGGTTGGGGTTTGTGGTTTTGTTTTAATTCTTCTGTCTAGAGACTGACAAAATTGTTTCTACACAACATTACACTTTCAATGTACCTATCATGCTAGACGTATGTAGCAATGCTGTATGTTTAATATATTGCTATGAATTTTGTATGAATATCTAATAAACAAAGTAGTAAAACGTATTTTTTCTGAAATAATAGTGGGTTAGTCGTGATTAAACTGATTACTTCATTGTAATGAATCGGACAAAGAACATATTGTTTGTTTAACCCCCGTTCCCCAGCAGTTAAAGTATTGTTTGGGGGTACCCTTCACTGAACGGCCCTGCCCGAGTGAGTTACAGCAGCTGTCTCCCAGCCTCATCCTGTTGAGGTGGGCGCGCGCATCTGGCTGCACACTGAAGGGTGAGTGAGTGGTGGCTGCAATATCTCCCAGCCTTCCCCGGCCTCAGTGGATAACCCTCTGTCGTGAATGTGCGTGCAGCGGCACACCGGCGGCCTGGGCGTGACCCGTGGATTCCTTTTCATTTGACTTCAGGTCTTTTTCCACTCATACCAGGTAGATGACAGGCCTCCATGGGCCCGCTGGCGGTAGAGGAAGAGGGCCTGACACCTTCTCTAAAGAGAGTGTCGGCGGGGAGCCCATACGTCAGGAGACAACGCTTGTCTGACTTGATTTTTTAGTCGCCTTTAATTGTTCACAGGTTAACATTTTCCATCCTCTTAACAGAACGTGTAATTATCAGTGTATCGTCTGGCTATTGTGGGAGCACAATGGATTGTTTGCTGCCGGGCAATGCGCGTTCGGCTTATTTTCCTTTATTAGATTCGATAGGGCTGTTAATGGCATTAATTATTACAGTGAGTGATTTCAAATCGGTTGCGTCAGATGGGAGTAACTCATCCAGAGTCCCTCTTGTCTTTGTGTACTGGTAATTGTGGAATGCTAAACAAAAACACGTATTAGAATACGGAGGACAAAACAGAAGTATACCTCACACATGATCTGTGGTCTTCATCAGAGCTTTATACCAGCACCATTGCTGTTCAACAGGTGCCTTGAAGCGCTCAGCTCCCGGGATGGGAGTCTTTCCCCATCAGTACGCAGACCGTATGCAATTATAAATAAAACATTGTCCTTCAAAGACATCCTGACCCTTTTCTCCAACACTGGAGGTCAGACAGCTTTTCTAAAGACGTAATATATCCTCATCACCGTCAATCCGAAAAATACGTTTGGTTCATTGCTTCTTGGTGAACTCAGAGTGGAAAGATTATGTTTTAATTACATTAACAGTAAAATAACTTGATGCCACATTTTCTCTCACATCAATGAGATCAACCTCCAAATTTTCATCTTCACTAGCTAAAGAAATCAAACAATTTCTCCATTGAAAAAAAACAGCCCGCATACTAGTCTTTTCTTGTTTGAACTTTGGCAGCGCCATTCTAGTGGGTGTCTCTCAATCAGCGGCTGCTCGTCCTCAATGGCGGATTAGCGTCGCCCCACTGCCTGGCTCAGAGCCAGCAAATGAAAAATAAAACGATGTTCTAGCATTGTTTTATTTTTCATTTCCGGCTCTGAGCCAGCTTGTGCAAGGAGGGGCGGGGCAGGGGAGGAGGAGTGCTACGTGCACTCCCTAACCGTGTATATGTGTTTGGCCGGCCGTCTCAGTCTTAGGTTTCTCCAGCCCGGCTGCATTGAACAGCCAGGCTGGAGAAACCCCACAGACTCCCTGGCCTGAGTGGAGCGTCTTTTCAGCCCGCTCAAGCCAATCCCTGTGCTGCTCTCATAGCATGAGAACAGCACGGGGATTGGATGGGAGTCTGTCCCAGGGGCTGCTGGGACCAGGAAGAGGACAGGAGACGGGACGTAACACGGGAGGCGGCCGGCTGCTTCAGGTAAGTTCTTATTTTTACATATATATTATTACTAACACCCCCGCTGTGTGCTCCCCCTTCCGCGGTCCCTCCACCCGCCCACCAACCTTTGTTTGTGGCGGCCGCCACTGCTCTCAGTCCACCCATGGCCCATTCTACACCTAGACTAATTTCTTTCATGAGAAAGTTTGTTAATGGCATTTCCCATATACTGAAAGGTTGCCACAGGCAGCCCATTGCGGTGAGCATCGAGTTTGACATCTTCTGCTTCACATATTAAGTTATCCAGTTAAGCAAACGAACATATATTGTTAACTTGCTTACCATCTCAAGGGAATGAGGATTCAAGAGAAAGAACTAACTGGAAACACAGAGAGATGCAAAATCCACCAAGTGCTAAAGAATAAGTTACTTAGCTTCGGTAATGCGCTTTCTAGTGGATATTCTATATAACCACAAATTGTTGGCCTTATGAATCTCCCCAGGAGCCAGACTGTATCCCAAAACTCTTGCAATATCTTCTCTGTGCCGACAGGTGGCACCATCAGCCACTGTCACTGAACACCCCCACTCGTGGATATCACAACATGGAGCTACAAAAAAGTGCCATCCTCGCATGCTGATGCCAGTTCTATCATTAGACCCATTCCTCACCCAAGGATGCAGAGCGTAGCTGACAACTGAATTTTACTGGCAGTGTGCAGAAGCTCGCTTGGATGTTAATTCTCGAGAGTCCACTCCACAGAACGTGGTGGAGTGTAGGCAGTGAAGAAGCTGCAGTTAGATAGATTATCCACCAGAAAGAGCATTACCAAAAGCTAATAACTAATTTTTCAGATGAATACTTCTAATCACAGATTCCTTATGTTGTGAGTCAATACCAAAGCAATGGCCCTCCGAGGAGGAGGGTCTGAGAAGTGGACACCAATAATTGCTGCAGAACTCGGCAGGCAAAATGGCCCTCCCTAGGGACTTGAGAATTGATGTACTAATGACAGGTGAAAGCATGGACAGATACCCACGTGGCTACTGGGGAATGTCAAAAACCAGAATACTCCTAGCCAGGGCAGTGGTAGGAACCTTTGCTCTGGTTGAACGGGCCCTAAGGGATTCAGGAGTGTGAGTTTTACCCATGCATTCTTAGTTTAATTCACAGAGCAATCCATTGGGATAAGGTCTTTTTCTGAACCACCTTTCCCTTCTTTGCACCTGTGAACCCAAAAGACAGCTGGTCATCTGCGCTGTAGTCCTTAGTTCTATCAATGTAGAAACTAAAGGTACGACATGGGCCCAACCAGTGAAAACTTTCCTCCTCTTTAGATGAATGCAGCAGAGAAAAGATTGCAGAGAGCACTATGGACTGCTCCATCGAGAAAGGTGACACCAATTTTGTTAGAAGGAATGCAAAAGCCCTAAGTACAGGTTCATAAAAATTGGCAGTATTCGACAGCAGAACTGTCAAGGCCTGAAGCTCACTGACATAACGCATAGATTGCAATAATAAACACAGTTTTCAAGAGCCTCAGAGTACAACTGTGAAGGGGCTCAAAAGGAGCACACATTAGAAAGGTTAAGAATAAACTAAGATCACATTGTGGCATAACAAAGGGGTTTGGGGGAAACACTTGAGAAAGCACTTTCACGAAATGCATAACAGTGGTTGTGTTGAATAATGCAAGCTGATCAGGCAAACGAACAAAGGCCAAAATGGCCAACAAGCAACCCGCAACTGTATCCACAGCAAAGCCTTTCAGGACCAGAAATAAATGAAAGAGCAACATAAGATAGTTTCATCTGTAAGGCTTTGACTTGTTCTGTACACCAGGTGACAAATTTTGGAGGAGGAATTGCCATCATCCACAAGAACTCCCTCCGCATGACCACCCACTTGGACGACACCACCACGGCAATCATGGAACATCTCCACTTACAGGTCCAGACCAACCCGAACACCGCCCTCCGCGGAACCCTCGTCTATAGACCACAGGGCCCCTGCCTGCCCTTCACCGACACCATCATCGACTTCATCGCACCCCAGGCTCTCTCATCCACCGATTACATCCTACTCGGTGACCTCAACTTCCACCTGGATAACCCCAATGACCAGAACACTGCATCCCTCCTGGAGAACCTCGGCAATGTCGGAATCAAGCAGCTAGTCACCTCTCCGACTCAAGCAGCAGGACACATGCTCGACCCCGTCTTCTCAGCCAGCAAAAACATCACCTACAGCCACACCTCTGAACTCCTCTGGATCGACCACCACTGCGTTCATTCCACCTTCTCCAAACCCACCGTACACCACCGCACCCAACGCCATCCCAGTAGCAACTGGAACAAGGTCTCTGAAGAACATCTTACCACCTCCCTCAGCACTACTATACCACGGCCAACATCCATAGACACCAATACCTCAGCACGCAACCTCCACCGATGGATCTCCAACTGCTCTGACGCGCTGGCACCCCTCAAAATGGAACGGGCACGCTACATTCTAAGGATGTCAGCTGGTTCACTCCTGCCCTCCATGAGTCCAGAGTCACCTGTAGACGGCTTGAGAAGAGATGGAGGAACAACAAAACCCTGGAAACCCAGGCAGTCTTCAAAGCCTCGATCACCACACACCACACCCTCCTCAAAACCGCTAAGAAAATGGCCCTTCAAGTCAGAATCAACGCCAACGCACATAACAGTGAAGAGCTCTTTGCCATTGTTAAGGAGTTTGCCAAACCCCACAGCGAGACCACAGAAATCCCACCCTCCCAAGACCTCTGCAACAAACTCGGCACCTACTTATACCACAAGATCAAGCAGATCTACGACAGATTCGACCCCCAAGACCCGCCCACCACGCCCGCCACCACCACACGAGACGACGCTACCCCTCAATAGATCCTGCTCAACTGGACCCCACTCACCATGGACGACACCCTCAAGCCTCTCCACCTAAAACTATCCCAGTCGCTGACTCAATTCAGGAAGGATCTTAAGACCTGGCTCTTCAAATGACCCTCAACACCCGGTAGGACCTACAACCCACCTCCCCCAAGTACCTTGAGACCCTCACGGGTGAGTAGCCGTGCTTAACAAGTATTGATTGATTGATTGAAAAATTTAGCACAAAGACCTTAAAATACATACTTAGTGGAGGGGTTGCGACCAGACAGAATGACATTCAGCACTTCCAGCATAAGGTTGAAAACTCTCAGCTGGTCCTGCTCAGAGGCTTAGATTAGTCAGTAAGATTCGGGGGTGTGAATCTCAACTTTCCCGGCTAAAAAAGCAGTGGGCTGCAGGGTGGAGGGCTGAGATGACCAAGGTCCAGGATGGACTGTCTCCATGAGGAACAGAGTCAGTACTGATTTTCATTAGGTGGGCATCTGTCTAGAGTGGCTCAGTGGGTGTAAAAACGAAATGAATGGAATGCTACTCTGAGTGATTGCCACTGATAAGACTATTTGCAAGCATTCGTCCTATCACTTTTAGGTGTTCGATTGCCAGTAGTATGCCAGAAAACGTGAGACTGGTGCAGCTTTCCAAGCCTACTACTGACAATGTTTATGAATTCCTAAAAATAGTAAATTTGCATCCATTCAAGGAGTACTTCTATGGATGCAGATTTACTACTTTTTGGTAAACCAGTCACTATAAAAGAGGCTGATCCAAAAAATAAATAAGTTAAAACCTCTTAAGGAAATGAGAACAAAGAGAAAAGCTGTCACAGACATAGCAGACCTGACTCAGGGCCCACAGATCAAGCTACCAAACCAAGAATGTATTTGAGGGTGTCACACCCCAAACAGCCCAGCTGAAGCGACCACCCTGCCCATCCCACCTGGGCCTGGTAGTTCTCCCTAGGAACTCATGACTACGATCACGTACAATACAACGGCCTGGAATCCTTGCTATTGAATCACTCATTTTAAATGTATTTTCACTGTACTCATTCTTCTTTGTATCTGCTGCAAGAAGCCTTGATGGTAGAGTTGGTAAATCGGTGGATGCATGCATGGCCCATTGTTTCTGTTCCTCACCTTTTACAAATCATTTTATCAAGTGACTGATGATCCCCTGTCCTAAGCCAGAGCCACAAATAGAGAAGGGCGTACAGGCAAATTAATAGAGCAAGCAGAGCCAAAGCTGAGCCATTGGTCTAGCTTGGCTCTAAGAGGCCATGCACAAGCCGAGCCATGAAAACGTTTGGCATATATATTGTGCAACAAACATAATGTAAAACATGGTACAATCTCTTCAAAATTCCCCAAAAATGTATTTCTTTAACATGAGGAAGCATTTCACCTTAGTACATCAGATTAAATTACTACATAGACAGACATTTATTAAAAGTGTTTTGGAAACATTCATTGCTCGACCTCCAATTAGAATGCTATTAGTGAACTCAGAGGCAAGTCAGTAGCAATGTTAACCCTAAACGTGACCTAGATTCTTATTATCGATGGAGCAAAATAATAGTCTAATAAATCAAATATAATAGGTGCTTGTACAGAGCACATCCTGAACTCAAGTATTTAAAAGTGCACTCATGTCATAAAGGAAAAAGGAGGTTCTGTGAAATAAAATATGTGCCTATGATCACACAATTAGAGCAAGCAGGGAAGGTGGTATTGAATCCAGATTTTATGGTTTCTCATTTTAAAACTCAGCCACCTGATGGGTATGTCTGTCTCTTTCTCCTCAACATCTATGTATGGAGGTGTAGACTGTGGCGGTTGAGGTGTAACACTCTGCCCTGTTGTTGGTACTGCAGATCTTCCCAAAGAGGCTAGGGAGAAGTCCCAGACACAGGTCTATAGGTCCCGCCTCCCTGAAGAGACACCAGGGAAAAGTGGATCCTCTTTCTTCCCGGATGGCTGCTGGGACATGGCGGAGGATCTCTCTCTCCTCTGGCCGTCGCCTGACTCCTCCGGATCTGAGACGCAGTTTACTGGCGTCCCTCTGCACAGGAATGTAAAATCGATGTGAAAGCAGCAATAGACCACTTCACGGCGCTGCTTTATTGCTCCATTGAGTCCGCTTTCCTTTTTTCCCCCGAGTTGCTCGCCCTCCTGGCTCAGCTACCGCCTTCCTCTTCCGGGACGCTGCCTTGATGCCCGTGCTGACTTCCCCGGACTTGGAGGACCCTGAGAGCGACCTGCGACCCTTTACCTTTTCCTCCCTCCTGAACCGACTGACGCCTTTCCCATTCAGCTCTGCTTTTGGGGTAGGTTTTTCATTGCTGGCTTTTTATTCGTTTTTTTAGTTCTACCCGCATTCCCGCCATCTTGTCTATGGGGTCTTTGTTCTCGGTCCTCCATCTTACGGATCCTTGCCACAGGTCAGCGCCCTTTTCCGCCAGATTGACCATTCGTCCTTTTTTGACCCCGTCTGAGCCTCCGGTCTGTTCGACTTACTTTCTCTAACTTTTTTGTATCCACGGAAATTCTCTACGCCATGACTGGACTACCTAGACTTGATACGTATTTCTACCCCCTTGCTCTTCCCCCTCTACCATCTGTGCTTCTTAGGACTTGTTTTTAGAATTTTACTTTTTGCTCTTCCAACGGATGTACTTATTTAAAAATGTCTTACCACAGGTCAGCGCCCTTTTCAGCCAGACTGACCATTCGCCCTTTTTTGACCCCCTCTGAGCCACCGGTCTGTTCGACTTACCTTCTCTAACTTTTTTGTATCCACGGAAGTTCTCTACGCCATGACTGGACTACCTAGACTTGATACGTATTTCTACCACCTTGCTTTTCCCCCTCTTACATCTGTGCTTCTCAGGACTTGTTTTTCTATTTTACTTTTTGCTCTACCAATGGATGTACTTATTTAAAAATGTCTTTCTTTATGATATGTTAAGCTCTAGAAACTAATATAACACTGTTCTTTTTGTAACCAATATCCTCATGTGAAGCGCTCTGATACCTTCGGGTCTAGCCAGCGCTATATAAAACTTTTCAAATAAAATAAATAAATAAAGGTTGCTGCAGTATTCACTTTTACTCTGCCTCCATCCAAGGCATGACTGTGCTGCTCAAGATCATCAGCTGCTGGTCGAAGAGAGATTGAGATGCTATCAACAAATGGATATCGTCTGTAACATATCAGTGGCCGACACTAACAGTATTCAACAAGGGTATTGGATAGTGTATCAGTATACCCCTGGTGATTGTTTTTGAGTGACGCTTCTTCCAAGGAATCCACAAGAAAGCCAGGCCCTGTTGGAAGGAATCTAGAAAATGCTGGAGAAGAGAGAAATTGCCCCTGTCGACCATCACAGAGGGGGTAAAGAGTTTACTCATTCCTTTTCCTTGTGCAAATGGCGTGAGGCAAATATAGGCCTGTCCTGGATTTGAAAGATGTCAATAAACACATCCCTCGTAGAAGGTTCAAAATTATGTTGTTACAACAGAGATTTCCTTATGTGTTTGGACCTTTTAGATGCATATTTACAAGTATAAGGTCGAGAAAAATCACATAATTAATTAATGATTTCTATCCAGAACAAACACTTTCAATTTCGAGTACTGCCCTTTGGACTATCAACACCGCCAGTGCTTAATTTGTAGCAATATAAGTACCAGGGCCCAAGGTCACACTTAGGAAGTTACTGCAGCTTGCAACACCCACTGCTCCTGCCAGTGCTGCCAGTATCAGTGACCTGGACATGTTTTAGTTTATATTACATTGCTAGATACTGTGTTCTTTTGAAAATAGGCAGACAGCTACACCATGTGGTGAATTGTCATAAAAGAGTGCAGGTGTTAAGAATTAAGTGCCGGTGCCGAGCACCGGAAAACACTGGCACAAATTAAGCTCTGAACACCGCCATTGTGTTCACCATAGTGTTAGCTCTGTTGTTAGGTGTAATCGATGCAAGGGGGATTCAAGTCTTCCCTTGTCTGGACAACTGCCAGATTTCTTTTTTTTTTTCCTTAAGGCCAGTCAGCATGTGGAAACTCTCTGCGATCTGTTGGAGCAAAACAGATTCTTGCTGAATCTGAAGAAATCCAATCTGATACCTACACAAGATCTCCAGTTCATAATCACCCCCCTAAGGATGGACGTGGGGAGGTGTGGCTTCTGGAGCTGAGGAAGTACAAGTTACTTGCTTGTATGTCCTCTTTCCTGCCATTGCCGGCTACAACAGCGCCAACTGCAACATCAACAAGGTGATGGATGGAGTGCCTGAATAAAATCTTCGTCACTGGCGATCGCTCAGCCCGAGATTAATTCAAGCATTCCATCCATCACTTTTTTGTATACTTTAGTGTGTCGCCCAATGTGAGATAGGTATACCCAGACGTGGATCCTGTGCACACGGTGTCACTTGAACCAAGCTATGCTTGGCTGATGAGTCCTAAATAGGGCAAAACGGGTCCTAGGTTGCTTGTGTTCCGGTTCAGAGAGGGCCTAGCCTGGTAGTTCGGGCTGGACTGTTTTCACTGGAGCAGGGTAAAGGTGATTTGCATGTTGCTGGGTCCAAACTGAGGTGGCATGGTGTGGAAAAAAACAATGGACTGGGATGCAACCCCAAGTAATTACCAGTGGCTGGGTTTAATTCAAGCATTCAATCCATCACTTTTTTGTATACTATAGTGGCTCCAACAGTGTGGCACTGGTTATGGGTACAGGGACCTAAGTTCTTAACTGTGATTGTTGTACCCTGGGCCAGGTTACATCCTTATCCTTTAATCGGTCACCTATTAAAGTTGTGGATTCTGGAGTCACAGGATTATGAGCAGGTGAAACAAGTGTCCTCAGAAGTGATTCAGTCCCTTGGGTGGAGATTGGCCCGGAAGAATTTAGATAGGGGTCTGTCTCTGAAATCTCCACCACTACAGATAGTAACAACAGACACAAGTGGAGTTGGCTGGGTGGTGACCCTGGGAGATGGGCTAGAGATCAGAGAAGCAGATCCTCAAATTGAAAAGAACTGAAGGAGGTCCACAAAACCTTAGAACATGTTGCTCCCACTATCAGGAATCACAATTTTCAAGACAGGACCAACAACAAGGTGGCCGTAGCCTATATAAATCCTCAAGTGAGATGACGAGTGGTAAACTTTGGATTACAAGCGCAAGAGATAAGATTGTGGGTAGAGAGCAATATTCTCTTTCTTTCCGCAGTGCATCTCCTGTAAAGGTACAATGGGCCTGCAGAGAATTTAATATTATAATAAACAACGAGAGAGTGTGCCTTGTAATAACAAAATAAAGCACAACAAAAGAAACCCAGTAGGTTCTTAATAAAGCCCTCACTCACCAGCCTAGTTGGTGACATGCTTCATCATCGGGCCCCACCAGGAGCGGCCGAATGCCACCCCGGTGTGCTGCAACGCCAGAATTACTGCGGAGCTGGTTTAAAAATCCAGTGTGAAGTGAAAGTGATAATTTAAAAATGGCTGACTGTGTCAAACAATAAATTTTATTAGAAGCCAATCAGACATGAGTAAAAACAAAGAGTGGGACACCAAAGCCAAATAAATTGTTCAGCACGGTCCACTATGATGTGGTCAACATGTTTCTGCCTATGTGTAGTTATTTAACAGGCATTCGTCAGGACCAAAGAGACGTGTGAAACCCCGGCGGTGTGAGCGCACTACGGCCCACCTAACCTGAGGTTTTAAGTGTGAAAAAGTAAAAATATACTTCTAAAATTCCTCGTGTTGAGAGGAACCGAGTTTATTCTGATTGAGAAAAAACATACAACATAAAGAAAGGGAGACAAACATATATAGGTTAGACATCTTAAAATAAGTTTGTCAATATAGAAAATACATATAGTTGTGCTCTATATGATGCGCTTAATCGATAACTTAGATCATACGTACTACTAGATAGAGAAAGGAACATTCAAAATGAACCATCAACCTCTCTAGATTTTAGAGGGAAATTTAAATAATGCCCAACGTGATCTTTATCACTACTTAAAGAAGTATATAAACAAACACTAAGCATGATAACTATCGAACACATTCTAGCTGAGCAACATAAAATCAAAAGGAAATAAATCTCACATGGGGTGTCATCATTAATAACACCATGGGTCTCGGGAAGGGGGTGGTAGCAATAATGGCACACCCTAAAAGCAAAGAAGGAGAGAAAGAAAGAGGTGTGATCAGAATAATCACAGAGGAAAACAGGGAAGACCCCAGTACTTATCTTAATTTCGAAGGCGAAGGGACTTACGCCCGCACTGCTAGGCACCCGCAGTATACCTAGGCATTCCCTCCAAACGCGGACCCCGATGGTGGGAGCCAGCTTCCTCCGGTTTGTTTTTAAAGGATTGGGACAGGGCGCATAAGAGCGCGTCATAACATGGGCGTCAGGATATTACGCGCTGAAAGCCGAAGGGAGACAAAAAGGAAAGAAACAAAAAGGGGGAGCTACGTCATCGCGTAAACATCGCGATTTCAAGCGCCATCTAAAGGTTGTAAAACGTAGCATTCCTAGTTGGTACTCCGTTGCCAATCAAAGGAAAG
Source organism: Calotriton arnoldi (assembly GCA_963921515.1). Classification (NCBI taxonomy): domain Eukaryota; kingdom Metazoa; phylum Chordata; class Amphibia; order Caudata; family Salamandridae; genus Calotriton; species Calotriton arnoldi. Next base: position 5,748,471 of record CAWUFW010000139.1, on the reverse strand, counting down.
GCACTGAGAAAAGACTGTTTGTTGTGAGTATCACACAGTAATAAGAGAAAAGAAAAACTAATTACAATCGAAATAGGCAAGTAGCCGACAAACAAAAAACACATATTAGGATTACTTGGCGATTGTTGGTCAATGTTAATTTTGATAGGGGATATTAGATACCCTATAAAGTTTAGTAAACAAAAACGACAGATATAAACAGACAAACGAGGGAGGGAGAGGAGGGGGGGTTGGGGGAGGGGGAAAGAAAGGGGAGGAGAGGGAAAGAAAGAAAGGGAAGGGGAAGGGGAGGAAAGGGGAGGGGGGGGTGTTTTGCATAAAGCCGGTGATTTTTACCGGAATAAAGAGCCACTAGGATGCCCAAGGGGAAAAGAGGAAAAAATAGTTTTTATGCTACAGAACAGGAACCGGACAAACTCAATGGTACAGTACTGTCGACCAAGGAATATTGTCATTTAATCCATGATTATGAGTGTCCAGCCGGTACACCCACCTCTGTTCTTTCTCAAAGAGAACTTTCTGAATATTACGTGTTGATTGTACTTGCTCTATAACTGTCCACCTAAGATCATTGGCAGAGTGTTTATACTGTAAAAAATGCTCACTCAATTTAGTTGTAATCCGACCACAACGGATGTTACTTCTGTGCTCTCCCACACGCAATTTTATTTTTCGCGTGGTCATGCCCACATAGCGTAACGCACACGGGCACGTGATCAAATAGATCACATTTGTTGAGTTACAATTAGTGTGGGCTAGCTGTGTCCAAGTTTTTCCTACTTCAAGGTCAAGCACTTTGGTATGTTTCGTAAGATGACAAATACTGCAAGTGGTGCAGGGAAAATGCCCTTTGACCTTGGGTAGGCCCCATGCTTCAGTGATGGTTAGATCTCTCCCAGGATTTTCTCTGGGGCGTGTATGTACTAGGGTATCCTTAAGGCTCCGTCCCTTTTAAACGAAAAAGGGGTTTATTCCAATTCCGACCATTGCTCGTAAGGATACTCCAGTGTTTGTTAACCACCTTTTAACGATGTTAGACGCACTGCTATAGGTGGTGACACACGTCAGAGGTACATCCTTCTTATCTCTGGTGTTATCTTCAAGTAGCGCTTCTCTGGGCTGATTTCGTGCCCTTTTGTAACCCTTATTGAGAATTTTGTCAGGATAACCCCTATGTTTTAATTTTATAGTCAAGTCTGCTGCCTGTCTACGGAAATCGTCTAAATCACTGCAATTTCTTCTTACCCTTAGGTATTGTCCGTAGGGCAAATTTTCTTTTAGGGGCCTCGGGTGGAAACTGGAAAATTCAAGAAGATTATTTTTGGCCATGGGCTTATAGTACGTTTTTGTAGTGAGGCATCCATTGGATTTCGTGATAACCACATCCAGGAAAACTACTGACTGTGAACTAAAGGTGTGGCCCTGGATTATAATGCCTGGGAACATCGGACTCCCAAGTCATTTATTTTGGAATGTGCTACCCTTGCGCTAAAACAAAATTTCTTTGAATATAAAGGGGACATGTTCTTACAATCCACTGGTACATCTATGGGCAGTACCTTTGCCCCAAGTGTAGCGGGTTTATACGTTCATGATTTTGAACGTCGATACATTCAAAATACTGTCAATCCTTTCTCCTCTTCCATTAGTTTTTGGAAGAGGTACATAGATGATGTCCTTTTGATCTGGCAAGGTGCGGAGAATGATCTAATGATTTTCCTACAATGGATTAATAATTTAGATCAAAATCTGAAATTCACACACACCTTTAGTTCACAGTCAGTAGTTTTCCTGGATGTGGTTATCACGAAATCCAATGGATGCCTCACTACAAAAACGTACTATAAGCCCACGGCCAAAAATAATCTTCTTGAATTTTCCAGTTTCCACCCGAGGCCCCTAAAAGAAAATTTGCCCTACGGACAATACCTAAGGGTAAGAAGAAATTGCAGTGATTTAGACGATTTCCGTAGACAGGCAGCAGACTTGACTATAAAATTAAAACATAGGGCTTATCCTGACAAAATTCTCAATAAGGGTTACAAAAGGGCACGAAATCAGCCCAGAGAAGCGCTACTTGAAGATAACACCAGAGATAAGAAGGATGTACCTCTGACGTGTGTCACCACCTATAGCAGTGCGTCTAACATCGTTAAAAGGTGGTTAACAAACACTGGAGTATCCTTACGAGCAATGGTCGGAATTGGAATAAACCCCTTTTTCGTTTAATAAGGGACGGAGCCTTAAGGATACCCTAGTACATACACGCCCCAGAGAAAATCCTGGGAGAGATCTAACCATCACTGAAGCATGGGGCCTACCCAAGGTCAAAGGGCATTTTCCCTGCACCACTTGCAGTATTTGTCATCTTACGAAACATACCAAAGTGCTTGACCTTGAAGTAGGAAAAACTTGGACACAGCTAGCCCACACTAATTGTAACTCAACAAATGTGATCTATTTGATCACGTGCCCGTGTGGGTTACGCTATGTGGGCATGACCACGCGAAAAATAAAATTGCGTGTGGGAGAGCACAGAAGTAACATCCGTTGTGGTCGGATTACAACTAAATTGAGTGAGCATTTTTACAGTATAAACACTCTGCCAATGATCTTAGGTGGACAGTTATAGAGCAAGAACAATCAACGCGTAATATTCAGAAAGTTCTCTTTGAGAAAGAACAGAGGTGGGTGTACCGGCTGGACACTCATAATCATGGATTAAATGACAATATTCCTTGGTCGACAGTACTGTACCATTGAGTTTGTCCGGTTCCTGTTCTGTAGCATAAAAACTATTTTTCCTCTTTTCCCCTTGGGCATCCTAGTGGCTCTTTATTCCGGTAAAAATCACCGGCTTTATGCAAAAACACCCCCCTCCCCTTTTCCTCCCCTTCCCCTTCCCTTTCTTTCTTTCCCTCTCCTCCCCTTTCTTTCCCCCTCCCCCAAACCCCCCCCTCCTCTCCCTCCCTCGTTTGTCTGTTTATATCTGTCGTTTTCGTTTACTAAACTTTATAGGGTATCTAATATCCCCTATCAAAATTAACATTGACCAACAATCGCCAAGTAATCCTAATATGTGTTTTTTTGTTTGTCGGCTACTTGCCTATTTCGATTGTAATTAGTTTTTCTTTTCTCTTATTACTGTGTGATACTCACAACAAACAGTCTTTTCTCAGTGCCTTTCCTTTGATTGGCAACGGAGTACCAACTAGGAATGCTACGTTTTACAACCTTTAGATGGCGCTTGAAATCGCGATGTTTACGCGATGACGTAGCTCCCCCTTTTTGTTTCTTTCCTTTTTGTCTCCTTCGGCTTTCAGCGCGTAATATCCTGATGCCCATGTTATGACGCGCTCTTATGCGCCCTGTCCCAATCCTTTAAAAACAAACCGGAGGAAGCTGGCTCCCACCATCGGGGTCCGCGTTTGGAGGGAATGCCTAGGTATACTGCGGGTGCCTAGCAGTGCGGGCGTAAGTCCCTTCGCCTTCGAAATTAAGATAAGTACTGGGGTCTTCCCTGTTTTCCTCTGTGATTATTCTGATCACACCTCTTTCTTTCTCTCCTTCTTTGCTTTTAGGGTGTGCCATTATTGCTACCACCCCCTTCCCGAGACCCATGGTGTTATTAATGATGACACCCCATGTGAGATTTATTTCCTTTTGATTTTATGTTGCTCAGCTAGAATGTGTTCGATAGTTATCACGCTTAGTGTTTGTTTATATACTTCTTTAAGTAGTGATAAAGATCACGTTGGGCATTATTTAAATTTCCCTCTAAAATCTAGAGAGGTTGATGGTTCATTTTGAATGTTCCTTTCTCTATCTAGTAGTACGTATGATCTAAGTTATCGATTAAGCGCATCATATAGAGCACAACTATATGTATTTTCTATATTGACAAACTTATTTTAAGATGTCTAACCTATATATGTTTGTCTCCTTTCTTTATGTTGTATGTTTTTTCTCAATCAGAATAAACTCGGTTCCTCTCAACACGAGGAATTTTAGAAGTATATTTTTACTTTTTCACACTTAAAACCTCAGGTTAGGGTGGGCCGTAGTGCGCTCACACCGCCGGGGTTTCACACGTCTCTTTTGGTCCTGACGAATGCCTGTTAAATAACTACACATAGGCAGAAACATGTTGACCACATCATAGTGGACCGTGCTGAACAATTTATTTGGCTTTGGTGTCCCACTCTTTGTTTTTACTCATGTCTGATTGGCTTCTAATAAAATTTATTGTTTGACACAGTCAGCCATTTTTAAATTATCACTTTCACTTCACACTGGATTTTTAAACCAGCTCCGCAGTAATTCTGGCGTTGCAGCACACCGGGGTGGCATTCGGCCGCTCCTGGTGGGGCCCGATGATGAAGCATGTCACCAACTAGGCTGGTGAGTGAGGGCTTTATTAAGAACCTACTGGGTTTCTTTTGTTGTGCTTTATTTTGTTATTACAAGGCACACTCTCTCGTTGTTTATTATCATATTTACCCCCGGGGGATTGAGAGTGGTTCTTACTTTCGAATTCCCTCCCTCTCTTGTTGTTTTCAGCATATTTAGCAGCGCACAGCTGTGAGAGTTTTTTCTCTGTGGCAGGGCATAAATCTATTGACCCTCCAGTTCTTTCTCTATTTCTTTATAAATAGAAATTTCATTGGGGTAATCTCACTCCCTTCTAAACATGGAGTTTTTGGGTCTGACTTATCCTGAATCAGAGGTGGATACCATTTTGGCACGCCCTTCACTTTTTGCAGATCCTGCTATCTCCCAGGCCATTACCCATACTAGTGAGTGGGAAAAACTATCAGAACAGAAGAGAAATAGAATACGGATAATTCTTCATGGGACAATTTTAACTGAATATCTGCGCACTAACACCGCGCCAAAGGGCCTTCTAGTAACGAATGCACCACGCATCTTCTTAGAGGACGCTACCTTTAGGAAAGAGTGGGCTATGATCGCGTGGCATTGCACACGCGACTGGCTGGTCCTAATAATTAAAACAGCAGTAAGACTCTCAGAAACACTTCTGATTGAGATCCAGCAAACTGAGAATCATTTTAAAACTACCTTGACAGGATTTAAAAAGCGACTGGATGAAATTAATAAAGATATCACAGAGTATAAAGATGGTTTGACTCAGGCAAAGGTGACGAAGTTTCAGAAAGATCTGAAAAAGTTCACATTTCACAAAGCAGATCCTGCATTTACTGCACCAAGTAGGAGCAATTCCAACTCAGACTCCTCCGATGACAACTCCTCGACATCAAGTGGCTCTAGCAATGAAAGCTATAAACAGAGACAGAGAGGTGGTACTAGAGGTACTATGAAGCCAAACTTTCCACAACCAATGTGGCATCCATATTCGATGCCAGGAGGGATACATCCTATGCACTTTCAACATCCTCAGATGCCTATGATGGGATGGAATCCTGGCTTCATACAAGCACCCCACTTTCAACAAAACACCTACCGCCCGCCTTTTTTAGAGAGAGGCAGGAGAGGAAGAGGAAAAAGGAGAGGGTACAATCAAGTCCGTTGGGAGCAGGACGACCCAGTGGGCAACAACACTCGCAGCAAGTCACAACAAGCAAGCACGAGTGCACAGGGAGTCTAATCATTAACCTCTCCACTGTAACTCTATCCCCATTAGAGACTCAAGTCCTTGAAAAAGGCTTGGGCTTTGTGCCCACTGCCCGTTTGGACAATTTTCGCCTCCATTGTGAACTTTCCAATTTTTTTAGGAAACTCAAACTAAAGGCCTTTTTTGAAGGTAAAGATGGAATTGCAACTGATCTTAGCCAGGGAGATACCGGCTTAAGAAACAAATCAACCTTTACACCTCCACCACATGCAATACCAGCAGAAATTACTACCTTTGAGCAGGCGGTTTTTCTGGAAATTGAGACCTTTGATGAACCCAAACAATTTAAGAACTTAAGTACCATGGAATTTGAGGCCCTTGATAATCTCAAAGCGAATCCCATGATTACAATTAAACCTGCAGATAAGGGTGGGGGTGTCGTGATATTAAATACAGTGGACTATGAGAATGAATGCAAGCGCCTTTTAAGTGACAGAAAGAATTATCAATTGCTGACTACTGATCCTTCCAGCGAGCTGAAAATACGTATCCTGAACCTTGTGCGAGATGCTGAGGCTAATGGACACATTACGAGACATGAGGCTGAATTTCTGACCACAGGGGAAAGTGTGGTGCCATATTTTTATACATTACCAAAAATACATAAAAATAAAATGCCCCCCGGGACGCCCGATTGTCTCTGGCATTGGTTCCTTGTTAGAGCCACTGTCACGTTTTTGTGATTACTTTTTGAAACCTTTGATTCAGCAGACCCCAACTTATCTTAAGGATACTAAGAATCTCCTTAATCTATTGCAGGAATTAGTCATCAATCCTGAATCCACGATACTTGTGACCCTCGATATCGAGAGTCTTTACACAAGCATACCCCAAGACGATACCATCAGAGTCTTGGGAGAGGCCCTGGATTATAATGCCTGGGAACATCGGACTCCCAAGTCATTTATTTTGGAATGTGCTACCCTTGCGCTAAAACAAAATTTCTTTGAATATAAAGGGGACATGTTCTTACAATCCACTGGTACATCTATGGGCAGTACCTTTGCCCCAAGTGTAGCGGGTTTATACGTTCATGATTTTGAACGTCGATACATTCAAAATACTGTCAATCCTTTCTCCTCTTCCATTAGTTTTTGGAAGAGGTACATAGATGATGTCCTTTTGATCTGGCAAGGTGCGGAGAATGATCTAATGATTTTCCTACAATGGATTAATAATTTAGATCAAAATCTGAAATTCACACACACCTTTAGTTCACAGTCAGTAGTTTTCCTGGATGTGGTTATCACGAAATCCAATGGATGCCTCACTACAAAAACGTACTATAAGCCCACGGCCAAAAATAATCTTCTTGAATTTTCCAGTTTCCACCCGAGGCCCCTAAAAGAAAATTTGCCCTACGGACAATACCTAAGGGTAAGAAGAAATTGCAGTGATTTAGACAATTTCCGTAGACAGGCAGCAGACTTGACTATAAAATTAAAACATAGGGCTTATCCTGACAAAATTCTCAATAAGGGTTACAAAAGGGCACGAAATCAGCCCAGAGAAGCGCTACTTGAAGATAACACCAGAGATAAGAAGGATGTACCTCTGACGTGTGTCACCACCTATAGCAGTGCGTCTAACATCGTTAAAAAGGTGGTTAACAAACACTGGAGTATCCTTACGAGCAATGGTCGGAATTGGAATAAACCCCTTTTTCGTTTAAAAAGGGACGGAGCCTTAAGGATACCCTAGTACATACACGCCCCAGAGAAAATCCTGGGAGAGATCTAACCATCACTGAAGCATGGGGCCTACCCAAGGTCAAAGGGCATTTTCCCTGCACCACTTGCAGTATTTGTCATCTTACGAAACATACCAAAGTGCTTGACCTTGAAGTAGGAAAAACTTGGACACAGCTAGCCCACACTAATTGTAACTCAACAAATGTGATCTATTTGATCACGTGCCCGTGTGGGTTACGCTATGTGGGCATGACCACGCGAAAAATAAAATTGCGTGTGGGAGAGCACAGAAGAAACATCCGTTGTGGTCGGATTACAACTAAATTGAGTGAGCATTTTTTACAGTATAAACACTCTGCCAATGATCTTAGGTGGACAGTTATAGAGCAAGAACAATCAACACGTAATATTCAGAAAGTTCTCTTTGAGAAAGAACAGAGGTGGGTGAACCGGCTGGACACTCATAAACATGGATTAAATGACAATATTCCTTGGTCGACAGTACTGTACCATTGAGTTTGTCCGGTTCCTGTTCTGTAGCATAAAAACTATTTTTTCCTCTTTTCCCCTTGGGCATCCTAGTGGCTCTTTATTCCGGTAAAAATCACCGGCTTTATGCAAAAACACCCCCCCACCTCCCCTTTTCCTCCCCTTCCCCTTCCCTTTCTTTCTTTCCCTCTCCTCCCCTTTCTTTCCCCCCTCCCCCACCCCCCCCCCCCTCCTCTCCCTCCCTCGTTTGTCTGTTTATATCTGTCGTTTTTGTTTACTAAACTTTATAGGGTATCTAATATCCCCTATCAAAATTAACATTGACCAACAATCGCCAAGTAATCCTAATATGTGTTTTTTTGTTTGTCGGCGACTTGCCTATTTCGATTGTAATTAGTTTTTCTTTTCTCTTATTACTATGTGATACTCACAACAAACAGTCTTTTCTCAGTGCCTTTCCTTTGATTGGCAACGGAGTACCAACTAGGAATGCTACGTTTTACAACCTTTAGATGGCGCTTGAAATCGCGATGTTTACGCGATGACGTAGCTCCCCCCTTTTTTGTTTCTTTCCTTTTTTGTCTCCCTTCGGCTTTCAGCGCGTAATATCCTGACGCCCATGTTATGACGCGCTCTTATGCGCCCTGTCCCAATCCTTTAAAAAACAAACCGGAGGAAGCTGGCTCCCACCATCGGGGTCCGCGTTTGGAGGGAATGCCTAGGTATACTGCGGGTGCCTAGCAGTGCGGGCGTAAGTCCCTTCGCCTTCGAAATTAAGATAAGTACTGGGGTCTTCCCTGTTTTCCTCTGTGATTATTCTGATCACACCTCTTTCTTTCTCTCCTTCTTTGCTTTTAGGGTGTGCCATTATTGCTACCACCCCCCTTCCCGAGACCCATTGTGTTATTAATGATGACACCCCATGTGAGATTTATTTCCTTTTGATTTTATGTTGCTCAGCTAGAATGTGTTCGATAGTTATCACGCTTAGTGTTTGTTTATATACTTCTTTAAGTAGTGATAAAGATCACGTTGGGCATTATTTAAATTTCCCTCTAAAATCTAGAGAGGTTGAGGTTCATTTTGAATGTTCCTTTCTCTATCTAGTAGTATATATGATCTAAGTTATCGATTAAGCGCATCATATAGAGCACAACTATATGTATTTTCTATATTGACAAACTTATTTTAAGATGTCTAACCTATATATGTTTGTCTCCCTTTCTTTATGTTGTATGTTTTTTCTCAATCAGAATAAACTCGGTTCCTCTCAACACGAGGAATTTTAGAAGTATATTTTTTACTTTTTCACACTTAAAACCTCAGGTTAGGGTGGGCCGTAGTGCGCTCACACCGCCGGGGTTTCACACGTCTCTTTTGGTCCTGACGAATGCCTGTTAAATAACTACACATAGGCAGAAACATGTTGACCACATCATAGTGGACCGTGCTGAACAATTTATTTGGCTTTGGTGTCCCACTCTTTGTTTTTACTCATGTCTGATTGGCTTCTAATAAAATTTATTGTTTGACACAGTCAGCCATTTTTAAATTATCACTTTCACTTCACACTGGATTTTTAAACCAGCTCCGCAGTAATTCTGGCGTTGCAGCACACCGGGGTGGCATTCGGCCGCTCCTGGTGGGGCCCGATGATGAAGCATGTCACCAACTAGGCTGGTGAGTGAGGGCTTTATTAAGAACCTACTGGGTTTCTTTTGTTGTGCTTTATTTTGTTATTACAAGGCACACTCTCTCGTTGTTTATTATCATATTTACCCCCGGGGGATTGAGAGTGGTTCTTACTTCGAATTCCCTCCCTCTCTTGTTGTTTTCAGCACTGCAGAGAATTTAACCAAGGTTTTTCCCTCCTCAGGCACGGTGGCACTGTCTTAAGCAATGATTCAACAGATAGTACAGATATTTGGGGAACTGGAGATAGATGTCTTTGCTTCTAGGGAGAAATGCATTGCTGCCTGGTTTTGTTCCAGGACCTTGTATCCGAAGGCTTAGATGGTGAATGCACTGTCCTTTCAATGACCAAAAGTACTGATGTATGCATTTCCCCCATCCCTTTCATTCTGAGGGTTCTCAAGAACATTCAATAGGACCAAGCAGAGATGATCCCTGAGGTTCCAGCATGGCAGCCTCATTCCTGGTTTCTGCTGCTCCTTCAGCTGGCAGTGAGGGTGTCAAGGGCTAGTCTTTTTGGCAATGCTTTGATGATCTTCTTGGTTTGAAGAAATGGCCTCTTATCTCAAGAGACAGTGCCATACGCCAGAATGTAACTGGAAGTCCAGCAATGCTCCCCAAAAAAATTCAGCAGAAAGAAACATCTTGCTAGCCACATAAATGTTCAGGAGACGGAGAGATAAACTACAGGCACTGGACAAAACATGGAGTTCACAGAGTTCTATGAGTGGCAACGATTCAGGAATTGCGACACAACTAGACTTACAAATGAGCCCCTGTATATAGTGATAAATAGGATGTGACGTAACTCCAAAAAAGTGTCAGCCATCTAGGATTGGGAAGGTAAGTAGATATGGAATATTAAAAAGAAATCATGATGACAGAGGTAACAATAATAATTCATAATTCTTGTACTCTTCCAAAATTAAACTAAATAAGGAGAAAACAAGAAGTAAATGATGCATTCAAATAAAATTATTGGGAACCCAATACATGTGGATTCCAATATGGCGGCTGGCAAGGATGCCGTCACGTCCTCGCTACTTTGGGCAAACATTCTCGGCCACCATGGGGACCTATGCGCGGCAAGGAAGACGGAGAGAACCGGCATGGCAACCCTGCATGCAGCGTGCAGGTAAGGATGAAATCCTTACATTCTGCCTCATTTTAGGATTTCCTGGTTTGTGAGGATTTTTAGAGTTAAATTGTCTAATCAAACAGGGGACATGAAACTGGTCTGCTGTTTCCAAAGAGCAGTCACATGGATTAAACCCCCTTAAATCAATAAAATATTGCAATTTCCCTCTAAAATATCGAGAGTCACATATCTCTTGGACCTCATACTCAGTTTGTCCATCAATGAATGTAGAACCTGTTTTTTTTCTAATGGACTGCCCTTTACGAGGGTGATAAGGTTTTAGATGTGAAACATGGAAGGAAGGTTGAGATGAACTGTTACAGGATTTATAATCTTAGAAATTTGAAAAGGCCCATAATATTTCGAAAAACTGTTAGACCAACAGAGTGATCGGGGTAAATTAAGAGATGGCAGCTAAACTCTGTCGCCAACCTTATAGGTAGGTGCAGAATGTTTGTGTGAATTAGCTTGAACCCTCTGTCTGGATTTGGACTTTTGTAAATTTTGGAACAGAATTTTTGGACTTCCTTTATCCTTTCTAATTACTCTTGAACTGCAGGCAAGGGATACTGAGGGGCATATTCACAAGGACCTACCGCCGATTTATCTCCACCTTAACGCATCAAAAGTGGAGATACATTTAACACCCCATTCACAAGCGGGTGCAAACTGCAGACATCGCCAGTATTCCCGCGATAACTGCCCCAAAATTTATCTCCACGGTGGACACCACCAACTAACCCTAATGAGATGCAGAGTAGGCGTTACCGTGCAAAAACTCACAAAAAAAAACACAACACCACTTTCACAACGAACTGCCAGATCTGCGATGCGAACCAAAAACAGGCGATAAGCCGCGGTAGCACCAGGGATTTAACACCTGCCTTTTGCTGGTGTTAAGCAGGACGACTACCTACAGCATGAAAGGGAGCCCAGCCAAGAGCCACACCTGAAGACCCACAGATGCCATGGAGACAATGATCATGCAGCTCCGATACCCATGAGGGCCACAACACCCACCGCCACCACCCCCAGCCCCCCCCGGACATACACATACCGCGCACAACACAAGAGCCACAAAAAGCGCATGATGACGCACATTGTAAAAAAATAACACACATGTGTGGCCAGAAGAACGAGAAACAGTCACACAGCACTGAAGTAACAACCAAAAACTTTATTGAAATACAACACAAAACACCAATGCGGAAGACTCCTGTCGGGGCCGTCCGGGACAATCTTGATGTCACAGCCTGGAAAATAAAGCACAAAATCAGAACGTGTGTCATGCGCACATCAAAGGAGCGAGACACAGAGAAACAGAGAAGGAAGGAAAGGCACAGAGAGAAAGAGAGAGAAGGAAAGGAAGGGAGAGAGAGAGAGTGATAGAGGCAAGGAAAGGAAGGGAGAGAGAGAGTGAGAGAGAGAGGGAAGGAAAGGAGAGAGAGTGAGAGAGAGAGAAGGGAAGGAAGGGAGAGAGAGAGAGACACCGCCGCCCCTGCGCACCCAGGCCCCACTGGTCACCTGCTGCCACCGGTGTGTCTCCAACCACGTGCCGGGATACCCTGCAAGCCACTAGGTCTGCAATCTGTAATCGAGGCCAGAGTCAATCATGGCAGAGTCCATCACACAGCACACGGCAACAACGCCTGTCCGTCCCTGCGCACACATGCAGCCGCACCCCACCCCGTCCCGCCGGCCAGCGCTGGCTGTCCGCACTTGCGCACCCCGGGCCCACTGCCGCCAACGGTGTGTCCACCAGTGGGCACACCACGTGCCCGTGCAAGCTCCAGGCCCCGGTCCCGCCACCATGGCATGGTCCACATCATGCGGACCCACACCGCGGCCCAGCAGGTCCCACACATGACGCTGAGTCCTGAGTCATCAATGGCAGAGACCACATCAGTGCACACGTCATCATCGCAGGCTGCACACCCGCTCAGCTATTTTGGTGCCACTAACCCTGTGCAACCCCAGTCAGCGCCACGTGGTGGTAGGCCCGTGACGGCCGCAAGGCTTTGGGTGCCACTAACCCTGTGCAACCCCAGTCAGCGTCACATGGTGGCAGGCCCGTGACGGGCGCAAGGCTTCGGGTGCGACCAACCCTGTGCGCAACAACTCATGGGCCCTTTATGATTGAGAACCGTGGAGCATCCGTCATCCAGTCACCACCGGCAGTGGGGAATGTGACGTTGTCGGCCCCTTATATTGGCGGGGTCACATGGCCTGTGACGCCTGTGCCGGATGGGTGTGGTGAGTGTGCAAACCTGCCCTCAGGGAGTGGCCGTGACATGCTGACAACTAGACCAGTGACCTGCATACCACCAGCGTGTACGCCTGCGACATGTAGCTATGTGGACCCCCCCTCGGAGCGTAAGCGGAGTGGTCTGGCCTGGCGTACGCCGGACCAGCGCAGGGCTTGCAACAATGACTCGGGGGCTCTGGGCATGGTTCAGTCCATGTCCGGACAAGGAAGTGACTAATACGTGTGTCCCTGTTGTAGTGTCCACGGCACCCGGAACACAATAGGCAATGTAGCACACTGTGACTGGCATCCCACTAGATGAGCATCATTGACGTAAGGGAAATCACTGTCCCTACATTCATCCACACATTCATACATGAATGATGTAAGACATGACACAGCAGTGCGTTTCTGGATGTTTATTGCACATCCAGTGGAGTTTTGCAGCTGGAGCGGTACAGGGCCATGCCGAGCACACTACACAATATGGGCCCGTGGAGGGCCGGCCAGAGTCCATCCGGGGATGACAAGTACTGCGGAAGAGGAAGGGTACAGTCCGCAGTGTGGTCGCCGTGTCATTGGTCATCAAACAGGATATGGCTGTCCATGTCGCGGTCCAAGGTGAGTGCAGCGGAGTGTATCGGGGGTCAGTGGAAGGTCATGGGGCCATGTGCGGCACCAAGCAGAAACAGGCCAGGTGGCGGAAATGAATGCTAGTGCCTTCTTCTCACCTCAATCCCATCCACGTCCTCGTCCTCGGATGTGTGCTCTGCCCCACCTGTGGGTGGTGCAGTACCGGCTGCAGCACTGTGTGCCACTGACACATCAGGGGCCGGAGGAGTATTGTTGGCCGCACTGTGTGGCAGTGACACATCAGGTGCCGGAGTGGATACGCCTGCCGCACTGGGAGGCACTGACACACCAGGGGGTGGAGATGTGGATGGTGTGGAGGCAGCAGCATTCATCATCGCCACGCCTTGTGGCAGCAATGCCATGATGAGGATCTGCAGGGCATGGTAGATCCCAGCTACATTTCGCTGATGTGCAGCGGTGGCTGCCATCCTTTCCGCCTCCATCCGCACCATGTCCTCCATGAGCCTCCGCATGTGTGCCAGCTCACGGCTGGGATCGCTGGAGCCACTCTGAGCGGACAGGTGTTCTTGTCTCCGAGTCATGACTCCAGGAATGTCAGTCAGGGCTCGTTGGAGACCATGGAGCGGGCCGTGGGTGTCCGTTAGGGACTGGAGCTGGTCCCTGATGGGACCTAGACACCCATGGATGGCGTCCAGTTTGGTAGCCATGAGGTCGAACCCCACCCGCACCTGCTCAGCCGTCTCCCTCTGGCCCTCCAGCACAAGGTGTTGGAAGGCCATGTGTTGTTCCTGGGGGTCTTGGGAGACTGTCGGGGCTGTGGGTGCCTCCTGCTGGGTGGTTTGGGTAGTGGGTGGGGTCTCCTCGATGCAGCTGGGCTGCCCTGATCCTGGAGGTGAGTTGCGGATGATGTCAATGATGTCCTGGAGGGCTTGGGTGTCGATGCTGGGGGTGTCCTCCTCGTCATCAGTGAAGAGTGGCTGGGACTGCTCTGCAGGAGGTGTTGACGGTGCTCCTGGAATGTGAAGGGGAGATGGTGTATTACAATGTGTCCGCATGTATGTAGCCGCATGGTACAGGTTCACATTCAGACAGCATGGCATTGTACATTGTGACAGTCTGTGGATCAGGGCCATGATCCAGAGTCATTGTGGGTGTGCACTGTGCTCTGCTTGATTGTGCATGTGTGCCATTGTGGCCATCTCCACCCGCCCCCCAGTACCTGGTGGTCACTCACCCTGTTGCGGTTGTGTTGTGTCCTGTCGGGCAGTGTCCGGTCCCCCGACTCCGGCCACAGTCTCCACACTGATGACTGTCGACACCAGCTCCTCCATGTCATCCAGCTCCAGCTGTGGCGCTGGGCTCCCACCTCCAGTCTGCATTGCTGCCTTCTGGTTGGCTGCGAGTTTCTCCTTGGTCTTGCGCTTGATGTCAATCCATCGCCTCTTGACCTCGTCCATTGACCTCTTGTGCTCTCCGACGGCATTCACCTTGTCCACGATGTCCCGCCATATTCCATTGTTGGTGCCCAATGACACGTTGGAGGTGACGAACAGTTGTTGATGGTGTTCCATCACCTCCGTGACCAGGATCCTGTTTTCCTGCGGACTGAACTTCGTCTTCCTCTTCTTCTTGTCCTTGCCCTTCTCTGTCCCCGAGGTCCCAGGCTGGTCGTCCGGGGTGCTTGTGGGGTTGCGCTCGTCCTCTGCGCCTGCTCCGGCTGCCTCCATGGTGCTTCGGTGTTGGTCATTTTGTGTTTGTGTGTTTTTTCTAATTTTATTGTGATTTTTCCCGCCTGCCATGTGTGTATTGCAGGCCTGGCGCTGCTTATCGCTGATTTCCTCATCGCGCTTTGGCCCATCGCATGTTTTTTCGCATTGAGGTTTGTGTTTTTATCACCGTCGCGGTTGTTGTATCGCGGACATTGTCCGCGGTTTCGGCAGACTATCGCATGGTACCGCCTTGTTGTGAATTCCACGTTGACACAGGGTTATTTTCCCGCGATAGGCTGCGATGTGTAAAGTTGCGTTAACATTTTTTTGTGTTGTTTAGCACACGTTCTTGTGAATATCCCCCTTAGTTTCTTAGGTACCTGGAAAAGTGTGAGGATAAAACCCAATTAGGGTAAAAAAGGAGTAAACAGTGGAAGAGTGGGTGGAATTATTAGAAGCAAATTCTGCTGCAAGTATGAGAAATTTCGTTGTTTTGAGCGGCCGTGACATAACATTTTAGAAATTCTTCAAGAGTTTTATTCACTCTCTCAGTTTGGCCATTAGATTGAGGATGAAATTCAGAGGTTACTGGCATTTTGGAAACCTAATTTTGAGCACAGGTACTTCCAGAATCTAGACACATATTGAGGGCCACGATGAGAAATAATTTTTAGGGGCAAACCGTAGACAAGGAATATGTCTGAATAAAATACTTCAGTCATTTCTGAAGCAGAAGAACACAGAAATGAGCCATTTTAGATAAAGAATCTACAGTGACCATGATTTTGTTACAGTTCCGGAGGTAATTCCACAATAACATCAGTGGAAGTAATCTCCCAGGGTCTGGAAGGAATCTCAGGGGTTAGAAGTAATCTAGCTTTTCTTTGTGTTTCAGTTTTACTTTGGGCACAGATTTCACAGGACTTAATTAACTTTATGACATCTACCTGAAGAGAAGGCCACCAAAATGTCTTTCTGATGAGATGTTCAGTAACCCGTTGACCTCTGTGCCCAGAAATCAATGTTTTATGACAGAGATGTCAGATCTTCCCTTGTAATTGTCATGTTGGAACAAAGAGCCTTTTTTTTTTAACCAAATTCGGGCATTTGTATACAGCGGCGGCTCCTCCGCTAAGGTGGAGGAGTGTTGCCCCACTGCATTTTGAGCAGTGGATAAAGGAAAAATAAAATGATAATAACACTATGTCATTATCATTTTATTTTTCCGGTTTAAGGAGCGGGGTGGGGCTTGGCTGCGTCACAGCCAGCAAGGGAAGGAGTGGTGGGCACTTATGTGCGCATGACTGTTTGGTCGGCCATGTAATACACAGCCTGGTGGGGAGCATGCACAGGCTCTCACTGCCTGTCTGAGCGCCAAACAAAGGTGCTCAGACCAATCACAACGCTGCATGCAGCGTTGTGATTAGCTAGGGGAGCCCGATTGTGCTTCCTGCTTCAAGCAGGAACAGAAGAGGACGAGGTGAGGCAGCAGTCCGGGAGCAAGGTAAGGAATTTTTCAAATGTATTTTTCTATCCCCAGCCCCCGCTTTACCCGTCCTAATCAGTGGCAGCCGCCACTGTTTGCATACTTTAGTTGAAATTATTTTTGTTTTAGTTTGAGCAGATTGATTAGTTTGGATTTTTGACGGACTGAGCCAAATAATGTAGTAGTGAGAGAGGAGATCAAGACCTGTGGAATTATGATCTTCTATACCGCTTTAAACCTTTGGAGTCAGGATAATATCTGGAGAAAGAGTCTGCAAATACATTTTTGGATCTAGGGATAGAAGTAAGAAAAAAATCTAATTGTATGGGAAAAAAGGCCTAGCGGGCTTATCTGCTATTTCAGAATTCAGCATGTTGGACAACTTGGAGATTTCTATGATCTGTACAGGCACTCAGTGTTGGGCTCCCAGTAGGAAATGTCTCTACTCAAATAAGGCAGACCTGATAGCTAGAAGTTCTTTTTCTAGGACAGAAAAGTTATCTTTTGCTGGAGAAACTTTTTTGAGTAAAAGGCAACAGGATGTTCTTCTCCATCCTTCTCCATCATCTCAAGTTTGAATTAAAGCTGTCCCCATAGCTAGGTCTGAGGCATCTGTTTCCACAATTAAATGTTTTGAGGCATCAGGTTGAAGGAAAATGGGAGCTCGAAAAAACTCTTTACTCCAGAACTTGTTTTTCTATAATAAGTCTGTAATGGGTGAGACAAGCTTGGAGAAATTCTTAATGAATTAGTGGTGATAGATTGCAAAGCTAAAAACACTTTGAGTTTCTTTCATGGAAGAAGAAACTGGCCAATCAAGGATAGCTAGAACCTTTCAGTAGTCCATAGCAATTCCTTCAGACGATAGGATGTAACCTAGATATTCAACAGCAGATTTTTCAAAGAGGCACTTTTCAGCCTTGGCTAATAACTTATTTTCCCTAAGGCGCTGTAAAACCTGTTTGACATGATTGGGGTGTTCAGTAGGGTCTTTAGAGTTAACCAAGATGTCATCTAGGTGGACAACCATTGACTGAAGGATTACATCAGAAAATATTGTATTCATGAACCATTGAAAGACAGCAGGAGCATTACATAACCCAAATGGCATTACCCTGTATTCATAATGCCCATAAGATGTTCTGAAGGCTGTCTTCTATTTGTCTCTTGAACAGATGCAAATTAGGTGATAACTGCCTCTTAGGTCTAGTTTCAACTGATTTAAACCACTGTAATCTATACAAGATCGTAATTTGGATGTCCCCCTTTCGGGCCCAGAAAACAAAGATGCTGTGGCTGAGAATTTTATTAGAGCTTTCAGACCATTTGCTAGATTGTCAGCGAGATACTGCCTTGGGGTTTTGTGTTCTGGGGAGGGGGGGGGACAAGGAAATAATTCGGCCATAGGGAAACATGGGGTCTGGCAAGATATCAATCGTTCAGTCAAATGACTGATGAGGAGGTAGGTCCTTATTTGTTGACTCTTGAAAAACCTCAAGGTGTTCATGGTACGTATTAGGAATCTCATTGAGCAATGCAGCAAACTTGATAGGTTTGTCAGGGTGAACTTCAGGATTTTTTGGTTAGCAGTACAATTAGATATACAATATTCTGAACCCAAAAATAAAGTTTTGCTGATCAATTGATGTAGGATTGTGTCTGGATAACCAGTTTATTCCCAAGATAATAGGATAACGGGGAGAAGGTACCATAGTGAAAGTTAGAGTTTCATAGTGGTTTGCTATTATGAGAGGTAAGGGCTGTGTTTCCTCAATTATTAAGCCGGTGGCCACCAAAGTTCTATCAACAGCTTCTACAGCCACAGGTACGTCTCTCTTGTCAACTGGAATATGGTGATGTGAGGCCCACTGAATATCCATATTCACGTTGGAAGCTCCACAGTCAATGAGCACAGATGTTTACTGACGGATCTGGTGGAGGATTGCTTCTGATGCTGCACGCGTCTTTCCTGAAGACTGCTATCAATCTGGATGGTTAACTGAATAAGGTCTTGAAGGGATGATGGGCGAGCAACCATAGCATGTTCATCTTTTATTTCAGCCCTTAACCCTTTCCGAAAAAGGGTGAAGAGGGTGGAATCAGTCCAGTCTATTTCTCGTGCCAAGGCCTTGAATTTTGAAATATATGAATGAAGGTCCATTGTTCCCGGGCAGAATTCCAGAATTTCTTCTTGAGTGGAAAACGTATGATCTTGGTCTTCAAATACTTTCTTGAATTCCTTTAGGAAAGCTGTGAAATTATCCAGTAAAGGACTGGATTTGGAGATTAGCGGCATAGCCCATTCCAAGGTATTACCAGTGGTGTTACTCACAACAAACCCCACCTTTGATCGGTCAGATGTTTAGATGTGAGGTTTGAAGTTGAAATGGATCTGGGAGGTATCTAAAAAAGCCTTTGACTTCCTGAGATTGCCACCAACATTTAGCTCATTTAAGCCAGGCAACAGAGAATCCAGAATGCCTTGTTGTAGACTGGCCAAAGACTGACGAAGCGAGGCGTTTCTGCTGTCAAGTTTTGTACTTGCAGTGGTAAGTTATTGACAGCTGCAATTAGTTCTTGAATTTGAGGCACTTCTTGAAATTGATCCATTTTCGGAAGACGTTGGAGCCGCAAGCTGTCAAAGGCTGGTGTTTTAGGAGACGGTTGGATGATCATCTTGGTTCGAAAAAATGGCGCATTATCTCCAGAGGCAGTGCCAGACACAAGAATGTAACAGGAAGTCCAGAAAAGGTCCCAAAAAAAATTCAGAAAGAAGGAGAAAACACTGGAGTCCAGAAAAAACCTTCTTGCCAGTCAGGTGACAGTTCAGGAGATAGAGAGATAAACTACAGGAACTGAAGAGAATGCAGAATTCATGAAATCCAGTGAGTGGGCAAAGATTCAGGAACAAGTGCGACACAACTGGACTTACAAATGAGCACCTTTATATAGTGAGAAACAGGATGTGACATAACTCCAAAAAAGTGTTAGTCACCTTGGATTGGGAAGGTAAGTAGATATACAAAGAAAACAAGCAACCTGAGGCATCAATAATAATTCATAATTCTTGTACTTTTCCTAATTTCAACGAAATAAAAAGGAGAAAACAAGAAGTAAATACTTAATTAAAATAAAAGGTATTTGGAACACAATACATGTGGTTTCCAATATGCTGGCTACCGAGGACACCATTCTGTCCTTGCTCCTTGATGAAGGAGAGCATCTGAGAGAGAGTCATGTGTGACTTCGGTACATTGACAGTGAACCTCAAATATGACAGGCTTGCCGTAGTCAGGAAGAGAGTGATGACTGCCTAAGGCGAGCTTCTCTTCAACAGCAAGTTGTCGAGGTAGGGGAAGACTGGCACGCCTGAGTGCTGAAGGTGTGCTGTCACCACCACCATCACTTTTGTGAACACCGAGGGACGCTGGTGAGACCAAAGGAGAGCACAGCAAACTGGAAATGCTTGTGTACCACCACAAACCACAGGTAGCGCCAATGGGCCGGCAGGACAGGTATATGGAAATAGGCGTCCTGCAGGGCCAACACCACCATCTAGTCTCCAGGGTGGAGGGCAGACAAGACCTGGGCCAGGGTGAGCATTTTTAATTTTTTCTTCTGGAGGAAGGCGTTAAGAAGGTGCAAGTCTAACATACGACAAAGGCCTCTGTCCTTCTTGGGCACCAGAAAGTAGTGAGAATAACAACCATGTCCTACTTCTGGTACTGAAGGAAAATACTAGGACAAAAAGTCTTAGACAGTAAGTGCACTACTACGGCGCACTCCGAGAGTGCCTGCTACCTAATTAATTAAATCTCATGAATACATGCATTTAAAACATGAATTTTTAACAAAAATTGAAATAACACATCAATTAATCACAATAATCCATAAAATTTGCTTGACACCATCACTCCGTTGCTTCAACGATGTATTTTATTGATCCAATTGTATAATTCTCCAAAGCAGTTCTTTGGCTCTCGAATGTCAATCAAAAAATACCATGAGTGGAAAATATAAATCCCAATGCATTTCGGGTGAAAAACCACCCTTCTTCAGGGGAATCTACAAACAAATTGTGACAACGATAAGTGTACATCATCATTAATTACATTAAACATCTGATGTTAACAATTGGCCTATTTTTAGAGGTAAGAAAATGTTAAAGGCAGTAGTCTTTTTTTGACTCGGATCCAACCAAACCAAATACAGAAATACAGTGAGAAGAAAACAATAATTCAAAAGAAAACAGTTATGTGCAAAAGAATAGAAACAAGAAAACCGCCTGTGCTCGATATGTGACTGACACCTCACCATTATACAGCCTACTCAATACACCCTAGGTCCATGAGCTGTAAAAAAGTGGAAAAGGTTCATTTAATTGAAGGTGAGCACTATATCGGGTTTTAAAAAAAGAGGATACATCCATAAAATTGATGAGAGGGAATTAGCCCTTCTGACTTGAATTGTTAAACTTTACAGGTCCTGTTGATCGCAGAGGGATTAATTCACATATATACTTGCGGTTTAAGATATAAAGACCAATCAGGAGGTAAGATGCTACAAGTATATTTAAGAAGTGATGCATTTTGATAAACAACAGAACACAAAAAGGGGTTTTCTGTTATAGAGTAAACAACTGATAAGAAGCATGAAAGTTATTAAGTGCTGACCTTGGACAATCATAATAAACGGTAACTCATCACCATCTTTTTATAGAAAACTCGTTCTTTAATCAAGAGAATTTTTAAACTAAAAGCAAGATGAAATTCATAGATAACTCATCTAAAAATAGATGGAGCACTCTGGGTTGAATGGGAAGTTATATCTGTGTGTGAGTGGGAACGTTGTCACTGAACTCTGTATATGTAAAGATGTTATGTATATATATTTGATTTGTAACTATGTTTCATGTACATTTTTTATAGATGATTGTTGTAATTTACTAAAGTCCTGAAGAAGGTGGTATATCGATTTCCGTCCACTGAAACACCGCGTCGACAACTTTTTATTGTATAGTTTTTTGGAATAGTACTTGTGATTTTTGGATGAAATTCTGTTTATCCCCTTTTTTGCTCATTTGCACTTGGAAAAAGTTATAGACCTTTCTCAAAGAAGATCAACTGTTCTGTATTTTCCTCTGATTATATTGGATCAGTACATTGATGTAAAAAGAAGGGGGCAGAGGAGATCATGTGCAAAGTGGAATGGAACTATATGATGTTTTAGCATAATACTTTTTAATGTTTTTAATTGTCTTTTGTACATGTACGTTGAATTAACATAATAAATATCAGACATTTTTTGCATATATCTGGGTTCAGTGTGATGAGAATAGTGAGTATATGAGAGTCTGTAAGTGATGTATGATTGTAGTGATCAGAATTAGTTTCTGTTTAGTAGGGGGTATCCTTTTGTTTATACTGTTGTGGAGTGACAGACAGCCCCAGAAATTCAGGTTGAACCGGAACCAGTTGCAGGATTGGCTCCGAACTCGGGATACTCCGGGAGTAAGATCTAGACCTATGGCACCGCCCCTGAATGCGATTGTGCTTCTTCTTTGACTTACCCAAGGATTTAGATTTCGACGAAGACCGTCCTCTGGAATTACTTCGACGAATCCTGGAGCAGGACCTGGACCACGACTTGGCACCACGACTTAGACTGGTCTCAACGTGGAATCTTCTTGTGCTTGGCGATGTAAAGCTTTGACTTGTGGTCCCGAATAGCCTTTGGGTTCATTGGTACGCAGTCACTGCAGGCCTTAGAGTCGTGACTCAACCCCATGCACACTTGAATGGGATCTGTCACAGACATTTGTTTGCAAAAAGTCCTTATAGGGCTTAAAACCTGTCGTTTTTAGGGGTGACAGCCCTTGCACACTGAAAAACTTTGACAAAAAATACTGAGGTTAGTGTCTCAGAGAGCTCCTAATCCACGTCCGGGGGTGTGGGAAGAAAGGGACTGACCTCAGCGCACGGTAGTGGCGCCTAAATAGGCTACGCACATCATTTCCTGAGCAGAACAGCATCATTGCAAAGCCACACAGGGCCACCTACCGATGCGCAAAGGTACAGCCGAAAAGTTTCCAGATGCAGTCTGACTCCTGGGGAATATTCAAAAGGTGAGCAATCGGCAACTAGAAGTCTCTATCAGAAATTTCTTTATTTGAAAACGAGTTGATGACTTGGGTGTCAGCACAACCTATAAGGACTGAGACAATGAGGATGGATGAGGAGGAATTGACCCAGTTACTTATTGCTAATCTTCTTTACTCCGAGTCCTGGTCTTTCTTGTCAGAGTCCAAGTTTGCCATCCCTCCTTTCCCCTTTGTGAGCTTGGCTTTAAAGGGGGACAGACAGCTCGGGAATAAAGGAAGTGGGGAAGAAGGCTTTTACTTTTGTGTCTTTGGGGAAGTGACACAGAGTGGAAGTCATCTTTAATTAGCCCGGTGAATGTTTCTTTTGGCAGGGAGCAGATGCTCAACCTGTAAAAACTATAACAAGGAAGATCAGGATTCAGAGTAGTGAAGATTTCTGGTAAGTAACTGGACCATTCCATCTCTTCTACATCATTCATACAATAGAGTGAGAGCTTTGCGGCTTTGTGCTACCCATATCTGACAATCACATCCTGAAAGACAGCGTACATGCTCATAGCAAGTAACAATCCATAAGAACGTACGCAGCAAAATCTCACAGGGATCAATCTTGATGCCCTTCCGACCACTGGTCAACTACAAAAATATGACCACAATTTGACATTAACACAACTCTAAGCATAACGACACACATCTCAAAAATGACACAAACCATTCGACACCAACTCATCATGCTGCACAAAGTGACAGTCTAAGAAGCAGACTTCAAAACAACCATCCAGGCCACAGTGCTAGCTCACACTAGCTACGGCAATGCCCTTCTCGCTGGAATCTCACAATCACATCAGACTTCCTGGCAAGCACCCTTCGAATGACAGCAGAACTGATCATAGGTTCTGGGAAGTTAGACAGAATTTCACTCACCACCAAAGAACTACACTGGCAACCTCTACCAATCTGCTTCACCTTAACAGTGGTCTGCATCACTTCCAATATGTTTTATTCAAGCATTCCATTATATCTGACAAGCAAACCCAAGATCTCTGGTCGGCTACATAGCATTCGCAGGAACAACCTGATCAGGCTTGAGACAAGAAATGCACATCCAGGTCTGAAAAGCTCCTTCACTTCAAAAGGGAAATGACAACCCTCCTCCCAATTAAAAACTCATCCATATATAACACTCCTGATACTAGTAATTTCCCTTACCCTGCTTGCATCCCCTCTCTATTGCCCGCCCTCTGTACTCTCTGTTCTCACCTTCTACATCTCTCTATTGGTTTATAGCTAGGTTTCTGGTACATAAATCCTAATACATATATAGAAAAGGTAGCTTTTCTAGATATCTGCCCACCTGCCTATTCAAGAAGCCTGCACCCAGTTTAATTAACTACTTGAAATGCATTCTGTCCATTGAGATTGACAGCCTTATTTTTTTATGCTCGTACCTCAATCCCACTGGACATCATGAAGATTCTGGTGGCACGTTCTCCTTTCACAGCTTTATTTAGATGACTCAACGTTCTAAAAACAACTTGCATGCCTTGTGAAATCTCAGTGCTTACATAAAAAGTCGTTTCATAGAATTTTATGCTCTTTAGAACATTGAATATCCATAACTCTGCATATAAAATAAAAGGAACATAAATGTTTCTAAGATAAAGTTCCTATTTGATTCGGAGCCACTAACTATTGAGTAAGTTTACTATTTCTCTGTATGACGCCAGCTCCGTACCTACCAACTGACTCCATATCGCAAGGTTCACCTTTAGCTGGTCCTGGCTCCATAGCCAAGGCTTTCTGAAGCCTGGGGCTGACTTTTAGATGAGCCTATCTCATGACGAACTAAGGGAGATACACTTCTTGACCCGTATCAGTCTACTAGCCAGTAGCACCTGGAAGTATCAGCCATCTGTCGTTTTGTGGTTCTTACGTGAGCAGCCTTAGGGAGGTGTGGTAGTCACATACTGGATTGGATAGGATAACAATTTGTTCAGCTTTTACGGGAAAAGATTGTGCTGTTCCCAGTTAGGATGATAATGTGGTAGATGGGGGCGATAACTATGGTAATTTGCATGAACACAGGGTCGATTTCCATGAAACAGGAGAGAGAGAGGGGAGAGAACATGGTAGAAGTGATAACTATTTGTGCAGGTCAGCTTCACGAGGACTGGTGGGGCTGTCTCGACCTACTGTCCACCACATGACAGAGCAGCAGTGGTGCAAGTAGGTCGGCAGCATAGAGTGCTTGGAGAAAAGTTGCAGGTGGGCCACGGAGACCATGAGGTACAGCTTGGAAGGTACTTTGTGGGGCTTGTAGGCTTGGGTGCTGCTGAATGCTTGGTAAGAGTAACACAGGTCTACGCAACACTGTGACAAACAAGCACACACAGTGGACAGTATTTGGAAAGGAAAGATTTATTTTATTTTACCTGCAAGACCATGTTCAGCTCTACAAGGGCAGGGGCCATACTACTGCTCTCGAAAGGAATGCTCTCCTCCCCGCATAAATATATCTTCCAAACCAGATAAAACCCAGCAAACTGCTCAACACACAATCAGGTGAGCAATAGTTTTGAGTATGCTGAGGTCACACTCCACAGTCTCTCAGGCTACAAGAGTCTGGGTAGCTGGTCTCATAATTCTGGAACCCATGTCCTTGGATGCAGATGGTCCTGGTACTCTCGGATCTCAGGAGATGTTCCAGAGTCAGAGGAATAGCTTGGGATATGGGATCATAGTGTAAGTTAAAAGAAGTTCTGGAGATTCCGAACTCTCCCATGCTTATGTCTTCTTTGTTAATCTCCTATCTATCTGAGTCAAACAGGTCCTGAAAGAGGTGCAGACTGGCATCCGCCTTGAGCTTCTTGAAATCTGACATTTTAAGGGTTTGGTCTTCTCGGACACCATTACTATTATCCTCTTTTGCCTCCTAGACCATTATGTAGGTGTGGTTGAACAGAAATTCAGAATGTTCATCCTCCTTGAATGTTCTTGATAAACATTCTGCTTTCTTCTTGAAAGCTTGATGCCTTGGCACCTTTCACTAGCTCAACTTTTAATTCTTCTTCTGAGGGACTTCTATATGCTCAAAGTTCAAGATTAGCCAAGCTGACGAGGGGTAAAGGGGGCATGGATCCATCCACAGGGCATCTAATAAGTGCCATCGAAAGCATGATCTTTTTCAGCCAAAGGATGTGGATTGTATCTCCGTTGGGACTCAGCAGAGTGCTAGGTTGTGGCATGCTCTTGCTCGGTTATAATCCTGATCACTTCCTTATCACTGTGCATGATCGTCTTGACTCAACCACTGGTTGGTCGTCATTGTGGAGTGGTTGTGTGACGTTGAAAGCAAAGCGATTTGCACTAAAACTAGAACACGAGTTTGTTGTCTGTTTTGTTTTCCTTTGGGATTCTGATTGTTTTGAAATCAGCTCTATGTCATGTATACAACCTTAACGATTTTGTGGCCAGCGGTTTGACATCCGCATGAAGGGTGTACGCAGCCTGATATCATTGGGGGTACCGCAGAAGTTGTGACTCAGCATTTTTGAATGGCTTGTGCTCAGACCCTTTGAACTTGCAGTATGGATGTTAGCCTCTTGGCTTACCCACATGAGGCAGCTGGCCACCTCTTGCCCCACTTGATGATATATACCGGAAATCTACACAAACATCCAAAGGTAGGGTTTGGCTTTTACTACTCCAT
Source organism: Calotriton arnoldi (assembly GCA_963921515.1). Lineage (NCBI taxonomy): Eukaryota > Metazoa > Chordata > Amphibia > Caudata > Salamandridae > Calotriton > Calotriton arnoldi. Next base: position 5,721,965 of record CAWUFW010000139.1, on the reverse strand, counting down.
GATCTCGTACATGTGGTGGGGAGATGATTCTGGGCACAAAGATGTAAAATATAGCCATGCACAAGTCTCACAGGACTACAACCTCCTCTGACATGGCCATTGTGAATTATGAATGTTCATAGCTATGGCCAAGGCCAGCCATGTTTCAAGGCATGTTGACATTACCCTTCAAGGAGGCTCTTCCATCATCCGTGAGAGTGTGCATGGATCAGCGCTGGCAAGAACTCACTTTCAGCTGTGGTTTTTGCCATAACCTCGAGCATAAAGGCCTTTGGGATACCCACCTCCACAATGGCTGGCAGCAGACGCCCCATGTAATATGCTTTTTCTTTCACCAAGAGGGATTATAAGTGGCGGATGCTTTCAGTGATAATATAGAGGGTTGTTTGTCCAAGATTGGTACCCCCGACATTGAAAAAAAAAAATTTGAAGCTGGGTATCCATTTTCTGAAGCGCAGAGAAAGTTGTGTATCAGGCACCTGTAACAGCAGTATAGTGGTTTCTGATCAACAGGTACAGTGAATGGGTGCCCATGTTCATATAAGAGTAGGCGGCAACAGGTCCAGAGTAAAACAACTATCTGGAAATAGCCATGGTCTGTGTGTATCAAAGCTCAGGTTCCACACCAGCCTGATGGAGCGCCGCACCCAATCGTCAGGGACTGTCATCCACTGCCAGTTAACTCTTCTAGGGCTTGAAGTAGGCCATTATGGTCTTAGCTAGGAGGGCATCTATGGTGTCCTGGAAGTCCTGCTTGTCAGTCACTCCAGTAACATTTGCAGCTGTGATACTTCACTCAGCGGATCTGCTTGTAAGGCCACGTTGAGTATGAGATGCCCTCTATATGGAGTCAACCAAAGAAATTGTAGGGATCCAACTAAGGTACATGGGGGCATATCAGCAACAGACGGCGAGAAATATCGCAAAGCGCGCTTAGCGCTTTTTTATTTATCGCCGGCTATCGCTGGAATTTATCGCCTGGTCAGCGCGTTATTAACAACGCGTTTCTCCAGGGCGATAAAATTACAGCGATAGCGGCGTTGTAGGAGGGGATATCGCCGGAAATCCAGCGAAAAGTCCACAGGAATGGCGAAAACGTTGTTGATAGGCCAAGGTGCACTCAGCCTGACGATCCACCTGCCATTGGATAATGCAGGTAAGTCAGGTTTTCAGCAGACGTTAGTTTTCGGCGTAAACCGCGGTTAGCGTGGATTTTAAAATCGCTAACCGTGTTGTGGGCCGCCTTGTAAATATCGCGATGTGCACATGGCGATAATTTACATGGTATTCCGTGAGGGGTACGCCCAGTGACGCCCACTTTGCATCTCATTAGAGATGCAGAGCGAGGCATCGGGAAAACGACTGCTAACATGCGCTAATGCATGTTAGCACCGCCTTGTAAATAGGGTGAAAATATTATCTCCGCTTTTTTGGCTTTTAAAGCCAAAAAAGCGGAGATAAGGCCCTTGATAATATGCCCCCATGGTCTTTTTGACTTCTTGCACCTTCTCGGTATCAGCCTACGCCATAATTGCAGGCAACATACAAAGAATTCTAATATTTGTTTCGGAAATTCACACTAGAACTTGTGTTCATTTTCTTGTAGATGCAGATGGGTGATACAGGATCAAGCATGGAGTTCACTTTCTGTACCGGCACATATCAATATGTCTTTCTTGACATCAAATTTTTTTGGATGGTCAATTTGGGTGTCACATATGGCCTTCTGCAATACTTTGATGCAGAGGGCATGCCAAAGGCCCGCAGCGTGAAAGATCAGATTGCTGTATTGACAGTGGTTAATTACCACCATTTGTCATAATGTCAGAGCTGGCGGCAGTTAATGTTCATTTACAGCTTGGAGAACCAGCTTGCGGCATTCAAGTTTGCATGTATTCGATAAATGGTAGTAGTTGTAAATTGTAATCCATGGGTAATTGATTTATTTGGTATGTCCACAGATATGCAATCCGAGCAAACTGTTTGGACATCTTGGTGTTGACATTCGTGGGCACCCAAGTAATTCTTTTTTACTTTTTCGAGAACCCCTCAGGTCGTTCAGTTTCTGAAGTTCGGTCTCTATCTGCTTTCCAACATGAACAGCAAGTGTGTGTCGAGGACCCAGGGGTTTTATGGAAGGGTTAATGTGTAATTTCAGTTTCTTATTCATTAAGCAACCCTTCTTTTAGAACAGTGGCTGCGAGTGCTCATTAGCATAACAGCTAATGCTGAGCACAAACTATCAGCTGTGGTTCTTCTGGTCTGGCAGCTCAGATGAGCCTTTGCCTCTGTTTAACTCACCTCTATTTCTACCGTACTTCTCTTCCTCTACCCTTTTTTCTACCAACTTCTTCCTCTTTCTACCGCTCTGTAACTTTCTTTTAGGCTGTCTCACCTTTCTCTCTTTAACTCATGTTTCTACTTACGTCACCTAACTCACCACCTCATTTGTATCTAACTGCTTTCTCCAGGGCACAAGTCCTATAAAAAGAAGTGGGGGGACTGACGATATGCAAATGACCTCATGACGTCACGTGCTGAACGTGTCCCGGTGTCTGAAAATTACACCGGGACACGTTCAGCATATTTCTGTGGGGCCCAGCTTCTTGGCAGGGGGGACGGCGTCCACCCTGTGAAAACAGTGGGGGGACGCCGTGTACCTGCATGTACCCCCAACTCGAGCTATATCGCACTATAAGTCTATATGTATTTCATATCTCCTATCCCTCTCTTTCTCGATCTTCCTGATGCAGAACAAGTGGTCTTCATCAGCAAATAACCCCAGCCTCTGTTAATCACCCAGTCTCTGTCTCTTTCCCATGTAACATGATGTGCGCTAAGAATTGGTCTACAGCTGATGTAAACCTAACTGAGCTATTGACTTCCTTCCCTATGACTCTCTTCCTATCTTCATAGTCGCTGGTAGGTGAAAGGCTTTGCTTGGTGGTAGGGATCATGCTTGGAGGGATGGATTTATATTCAGGGACAGACAGGGAACCAAAAGCAGCCCTGTTAAAAATGTTCAAATCAGCTTAGCTCCCTTCCTCCTCTCCTCTCCTCCCCTCCCCTCTCCCATCCCACTCTCTCTCCGTTTGTCTTTCCTCTCTCTTTTTCTTCTATCTCTACTAAAGCACCAGCTGCTACAGCTCCAATTAATTAACATGGGGGGGGGGGGTCTGGAGAAGATAGCAGAGGTGCCAGCAGCAGCAGCCTCCTGCCTTTAAACACGAGCCTCCAAAGGCTCTGGCCGCCCAGGCGAATGCCCGGTTGAATAAATGGGCAGTCCGATGCTGTTTGTATGGTTCGGGAAGCATCTCCATTCTCTTTATATCTGTCATTGAATAAAGGATCTTTTATTGGTCGCAGATCATCTGTGTTCTACTGGTAGGTCCCCGGCAAGGTTACAAAGGGGTGGGGGCAGGTTCACAGAGCAAGAGCTGCGATAGGCCGTAGTGCTAAAAATAGGCGGGCAAGTCAACCTAACAACTAGGTGCAGGCCAGGGGCGTGGTGACCGGCAGTCCGAGGCAATCACCCGGAAATGCGTGGTTTGGTTGGTGCGCGCTTTATCACGCTTTGGATGAGCTGGGCAGGGTGGACGGAGTTTTGATAAAGCAGGGTGGACGGCGTCCACCCTGGAAAATAAGTGGGGGGACGCCGTCCACCCGCGTGGTACCCCGACTTGTGCCCTGCCTTTCTCCCTCTTCTTTGCCTCTCTTGCTCTATCGTTCTATTTATCTCTGTCTTTATCTCTGCTCCCATACCCCAAAATCAAAGGTCACTGTCAAGCCAGAGATGCCAACACAGAGAAAGACAATAGTCGAATAAAGACGGGGAGTTGATTTAGGTCGAACCATATCAGATTTCACTCAATGGAATTGGAAAAACCCTTGGGGAAGTACATTGATTTACACTTCTGCAGCCAGATTGCCAGTTGTGAAATGGGATGTATTTCTAATAACAAATAGCTTCCAATTAAAGCTACAATTTCAAGTGATATGTACATATGTCTTATTTTAATATCATTATTATTCCAGTATCACCTCCCCAAAAACTATAGCCAAATGTATAAAGAAATGGGCTTATCAATGCTTGTTGGCGTTTTCTTTTTGCACTGATGGTTGGCAGCTGCTTTTGACTGCCCCTCTTTATGAAAGCTTCACTTACAATTCAATACTATTTGGTATTCAATATTGTTTGGCATTGTGAATTAGCTGAAAACGGGTAATACATTCAAAGTTGCTCCGAATAGGGATACCTAAAATATGTCTCTCCGGGGCCCCATAAATTTGTAAGATAGCACTGTCTGGTACTTGCAGCCTGCACTAGTAAGGAATACGATACTGCATGTTTGGCCAGGTTAGAAGGGTCGCCAGTCATTATACTTTGTTTAATGAGAATACATCTAAAAATGACCAGGACCAAAGCTGGCTTTCTTCAGATATCTGCAGAAGGTTCATAAAGTCC